>RQTK01000031.1:887868-905770 GCA_003991915.1 Elysia chlorotica | reverse complement strand
TGATGAGGGACAGTGAGCAAGCAACGATGCAATAATAACAACGATGATGATAATAATAATAATAATAATAATGATGATGATGATGATGATGATGATGATGATGATGATGATGATGATGATGATGATGATGATGATGATGATGATGATGATGATGATGATGATGATGATGATCATAGAAAAATAATAGTAACTCGAGAAGAATCGGTGCATTCACAAAACTGTTAAGAATTCAATCACAGCTGACAAATCGACTTGCTTAATCTATTAAGTTACAGATCTCATGGTTGAAACATAATATATCGTCTTCTCTCTGTATTCCATTGCACTGAAAAAAATTAATTTATCCCAATTTTTTTCTTTTCTATTTCCAGCCTCGTTTAAAACGCTTTGCCCTCGAGGGCCTGGTGTTGACACTGACGGGAAAGGTGAGTAAAACAGTAAAACGAGACATGATTCAGGGGATATACATACCTCACACTTGCGATCATGGGGCTGTGTAGAATGTAGTATTATTTGTTTTAATTTAAAGTGCTTTCATTATGTTCGAATACGTACATATTTTTATGGAAACACTCATTTTGAGATATACAATATTCTCCATGTCACCAAAGAAAACTTTAAAAAAAATTGTTTAAAACGTCCTATTTCTACATAGACTATCTTTAATGTTAGTATAGAAATAGAATTTAGGGACGTGTCATGATTTCGGTAAATCTCTTGCTCGGCAGATATTGACGAGTGCGCCAGCATGCCTAGCGCGTGTACGAACGGGCGCTGTCTGAACACCATGGGCTCTTACAGGTGTGTCTGTAACACTGGCTACAAGACGGACTCCACTGGAAAGCGCTGCGTTGGTGAGTTACAATCATCTGTAAGGAGGTGTGGCCTGAGTTTAATGTCTTAAAACTTGCTGAGACTTTTTCAATAGAAAATGCAGAGCGAAACTTATGTACAGATAAATTATTCAGTCGATTGGAGCAGTAGTTTAGGCGGCAGCGCTCATTCAAAATTAAGGATATTTTTTAAATATAAATAAATACGGTAAGCGGGATTTCAGTCAAACAGTCTTTGCATGAAGGATTGCTCTGTTTCATTTATCCATTATGAAAATCAGTGGTAGACTTTACATAATTATATAGATATTGGATTTTGAAATAATGGGTTTTCATAACCCACTGTAATAAATAATGGGTTTTCATAACCCACTGTAATTGGCCTCGTGAAATATTTTGACTCTGTCTTCAGATATTGATGAATGTAGACAGGACCCGAAACCGTGTGAGTTCCAGTGCTCCAACACCGCCGGGAGCTTCGTGTGTGGCTGTCCCCCTGGATACGTTCTCAACATGGACGGACTCACCTGCAGGGGTCAGTGCTAGTGCCATGCGCATGGAAAAACACATTTTACAAAGAAATTTTAGACTTAAGGTCCTGTTATATTTTAATACACTCAGTTTGATTTTAAAGATGTCACTGCATGCATTATTACTTACTCGTTCAAGAAAGGATTTTAGAATTCAGTAGTAAACTAACCACAACTTAAGTTTTGAAAGAGTGGTATTAGCTTTAAATAGTTTGCACACGTATTCACATTAGCTAATTAGGAGGCACAAGGATTAGGAAAAATTAAGTGTTTATCAATAAATATCGTGTAAATTCATAAAAGCACGAATTAAAATTTACCCTTGAGAATAAAAAGGTTTTGAAAAACTTCGTTGTAGTGTCTTTGTAAAAATGTTTGGGTTTTACTTACTGCGACAACAGAAAATGAAAAGCGTTGCTATGGTTGAGCAAACACTGGTTTAGCGTCCAATTTTGCCATTGCTGCATTAACTTTAGACGTAGCAAATCGCGTGACATATACCTCCTTTTTGTTTGAATGCTTCTTGCATTCTAAATCTATTCTCAGTGCTCACTTTATCCATTCGTTTACTTTCAAATTCCACAGACCTGGATGAATGCGCCACGATGCGGCACAACTGTCAGGGCACGTGTGTGAACACGCCTGGCAGCTTCACCTGCGAGTGTGAGGCAGGCTTCAGGAAGGTTGGAGAAAGTGCTTGCGCAGGTGACACTCTGAAGTTTCATATAAACATTAGTATTTCATTTTCGCAATTTCAGTTTTGTGTAGCAGGCGCTTTCAGCATTGGTTATGTAACAACAGCATTCTGGAGAGATTTCAAAACATCGTGTGCATCCCTTGATAATGTTAAAAATAAATTTTAAAAGAACCTTCTAGCTAGGTGTTCTGCATATCCATTTTATGTGCCGAGAACTTTTATTCTAAATATGCATGTCGATGTATAGGAATTATAGATAGATGGAAACCGAAATTCGATTCAGCTGAAACAGGAGAGAATTTGAGACATCCTTTTTGTCGTTAAAACATTGTCCATTGAGTTATCTGAGATCTTGGTTTCATGGTCTTCTTGTGATATGGCAAAATGTAGAATTAGTGGCAGGGTAATGATATTTCTCTTTCTTACTGCTGTGCTAGTGTGTAAGGGTCGTCACGGTTATGGTTGTCGGAAGTATTGCAGATTAAACAGCGCAGAAATTGCTTTGCTTTTGTTTCTTTTCATTTATGAAATAAGTCGAATATACTCTATTGCTAAAACGGTTGGCGCTGTTTCAATAGATATAGTGACATAGTAATCAATCAATTAACCTAGTCAGCAAAGTTTCATTTTTTTATTGCAGACATCAACGAGTGCGCCGAGTCCCCCCACTACTGCAGACCCCACGGCCAGTGCCACAACACTCGAGGCAGTTTCAAGTGTGTCTGTCCCAAGGGGTTTACACAGGATTCCACGGGGACTCAGTGCTTAGGTGAGTGAATTCTCTGATACCGTGATATGAAAGTTCCAAGCGAATAATTCAATACTAGATGTGTCAGTGGAAAAACTGCAAAATGTGATGGATATTTCAGATAAATGATGCAGATGGTAAAAACAAGGAATCCACAAGTAAGAAGAATATTCTTGTGGCAACGGTATTACTTCCAAAATATTGAACTGAACTCGAGTTTTAAAATGCTGTCAACAGGGATCGTTGCTAGATTTTCTTGGTGACAGCGAGCATAGGTAGACATTTTTCTCGTCGCTGGTCTTTCTTTGCATGTATCGCTATCAGTGAACGCAGGCACAATTACATTGGGCATCCTGTATTCATTGTATCACTGTCTCAAATTGATTAGTTTTTTGTCAAGTGAAAATTTCAGGCATTTGAAAACCACGCTATTATCATTACCAAACTATAGTTTAGAATTTATGGCTATATTAATATGTTACACCTTTGGTGTGCTATTAAAGTTTGATAACCGCATAATTATTTATTTCATAAACAATGTGTACTCTTTAATCTTCCGTTCTTCTATTGAGTTCTCGATTTATTTGTTTATCTAAGCTCTCTTTCTTCTTCTTTTTTTTTTAACTGAAACACAACAGATGTTAACGAGTGCGAAGACGGCAAATGTGAGGGCGGTTGTGAAAATGTTCCTGGCAGCTTCCGGTGCGAATGCCCCGCTGGCTACACCCAGCGCCCTGGAGGAGAGTGTCAAGGTAGGAGGAACAACAAACTTTGAATTCATTTGAAATAACTTTTTCAATTGTTCGATTTTGTTTGTTTGTTTGGCTTTTAGTTTTCCGCTTCATTCCTTTGATGTTCTTTTGTGCTGTTGTTGTTGTTGTTTTATTTTTTGGTGGCTCTTTTATTTGTTCCGCTGTTTTGTTGTTTCAACTTTTGGTGGTTTTTGTATTGTTGCTTCGTGGTTGTTACTTTTTTTTTACTTTTTTTTTTGGGGGGGGTGTTGATGTTTTGTGTGTGTTTGGATATCTGGGGGTGGGGGGAGGTATTCTATCTTTTTTCTCTAGACTTGTAGATTGAGAATGGGCTTTTGCCGTAAAATGATACGAAATACTTTGAACGTAAAGAGAAGAAAATATGAAATATAAAATAATTATATGAAAAATAATAAATATTGATAGGCATACCATTGGTGTGTATGCTTCCTAAATGATTGGATGACTGTTACCATTTATCCCATTCCTTAAGTTATGTA
This sequence comes from Elysia chlorotica, assembly GCA_003991915.1. Classification (NCBI taxonomy): domain Eukaryota; kingdom Metazoa; phylum Mollusca; class Gastropoda; family Plakobranchidae; genus Elysia; species Elysia chlorotica. The sequence continues at coordinate 901,710 of RQTK01000031.1, read as the reverse complement.
AATCAACAGAATGTGGGGAAATCGCGTCCTTAGAAACAGAACTGTTGAATGAAAATATATTTCAGTGCTAGATTCAAACCGAATTAAGTAAACTTCAATATTTAGAATTCACCATAAAACTATTTTCTTACTTATTAAACTTTCATACTTTAGTTTGAGCTCACCTGGAGAAGCTTTATCTGACGCATGTTACCTTTATGTACAGATGAGGATGAATGTATAGGCGACTACGCTTGTGGTTACATTGCTATGTGCGTCAACTTACCCGGAAGCTTTGATTGCCAATGTCAATCTGGCATGGACTTCGATATCAACACATTGAACTGTAGAGGTAGGTAGAATATTAGAAATCTTAATGACAACAGTTGCCAAGTGTTGTTGATTTTTTATCTTTAATTTTCAACATAACTAGTTAATGGGATTAAATAAAAATGAATGATACAAAGAATGTCTAAGCGGAAATATTCAACATTCATGATAGATATTGAAATTTTTTTTTCAATCTGTCATTATACTTGTATATAAACACATAAAGCTGCTCTGGTAGGTAGAATACTAGAAATCATAATGAAAACATGTTCCAATTCTTTTCTCTTCTATAACATTAACCAAGTTGGTTATGAGATAAAAAAAATTGAATGGTATAAACTTTGCCGGTGCTGGGGAACGTATATGTCAGCAATGATTATAGTTATGTTGAATAATGATTATTAAAAATGTCCCATTGCTCCTTAATCATATCTTCATTTTCTTGAAAGCATCGCTTTAGTATTTGAACCTGCTTTCTTTATACTTTAAAAGAGGCAGCCTTTTAAGAGAAAATAAACTTTTGTATAACATAGGTTAGAACGTTATCCGGAACAATCTAATTTTTTATGAAACTATTCTTTTTGCAAATAATTTATTGACTGTGCAAGTTATTATATAGAATCAAAGAGATAACCAGTGTTTTTTTTTTTAACAAAAAGAAGTATTTTGAAGCGGGAAAGAGAATCGAGACAAATTGTAAAGGATTTCATCTCTTGAATATTTATCAAAATTGAATGTGGTATCCATGTTATCTATGGTATTTTAATACATCTATTATAACTCAGCGGTTTTGTAGTTGCTTGTCAATAAAACTGCATAATGAAGGAATTGTTTCTACTCCCGCCAAGACGGAGATGCCTGCGGTGGCCACCCGTGCCTGTTTGGCTGCACGCCCTCCAGTAGGGATGGGAGCTACGTGTGTGGCTGTCCTCCTGGATACGAGCCGATCGGCCAGGGGTAAGACCAGTCTTTGTCAGCATATCATTCATTGATCATTTGGTCTTTTAATTATATTACATTATCTTCTTTTTCGTTCTTAAATTAGTTTTAAAATACTCACTATAATTTTAAGTTCATCAAACCGAAATACTAGCGTAAGAGCATAATGTACATAAAAGACCTTATATAATAATTGTGGTAAAGCCACCAAGATAAGCCTTCCTTATTTACTTTCTATTTGAGAATTGTTTGAACCACTATTAGGCATATATACTATAATTCAAATTTTACAGCACAATTATATTTCACCTAAGAAAGTAAACATAATTTTTATATTTCAAATTAATTGTATATTTCACCATCCTTGTAATTCTTAAAACACTTTTGAAGGACACGCTTTAGTTTTAAGCTAATGAAATTCTAGTGTCTGTCTTGCTAAGCTAGCCTGTATCTCCCATCGCTGCCTCCCCAGCCACTGCATCAGCACAGCGTCCAGCGTGACCGCAGAGTACCCGCCTGGGCAGCAGCTGCCACACGAAGCAGGTCCCAGTTCGGGAAAACCCCCACCCGGAGAGGGATGCTACCAGTGCGACCATGACTTCGGAGAGATACCTCTCTCCCGCCGAGCGAGAAGATCCACAAGGTAATACATTGTACTCACTGCAGACACGTTTTGGTGGATTATTGTGTTGGTTTGGGGGAGTTTGTTTTGAAAACGTCGTAAAGGTAAATATTTTGCCTTGACACTTGAAGTACCCTCATCGAAATCAAAAGATTTTTGATCAAAATAATGCCATGAAGAATGATGATTTAATAGTAAAAGAAATGTGTATGCGGATGGTGACAAAATTGGTTAATAAAGATCACGGATACTAAGTAGAACAAGGAGGTAGATTTAGATGGCCAACTAGGCCTATGTTATCTAAATACTGTGTATGGTAATTTGAGCGTCTAATTCAACTTCATATTAATGTGTAGTCAGCACCTCGTGTGTAGAAAAGGATAATATCAAACATGTTCCCGACAGCCCACAAATGTGACCATTTCGATAAAGACTGTCACTCCATCTTGCTCTATAGACACAGACAATGCTGCCCCAGTCGAGAAGGCAGATGGGGATTTTCCACGGTCATCTTTGATCGATTGAGGCCTCACAGAAGTATACGACAGAAGACAGCAATCAATTTTGATCCTTGTTTTATGATTTGCATTAAATAGATATTAAAACGTCGGGCCCATTAGCAATGCCTGTGTAAAGATGTGCAGCTTTAGTTACAAGCAGGGCTGTTGTTTTCCAGATTTACCCGAGAGGCTGAAGGCTTGGACGAGCTGGTTGAGTACTACTCTGGAGCCTTTGGTCTTGTCAAGGGCGAGCACTCTACGGCGGGACATGCTCTCCGGCGGAGAAGGAGCGTTCCGCGCAAACTGCGCCATAAGCAGGTGCGCAACTTTTCATATCGTCAACACAGTGTAAAGAGAAATAGATGATATTGTCGAGGGGTTTGTTGGTTTGGGTCAAAGATGCATCACGAATGTTCCTGACAGACGTAATATGACTATGAAATACCACCAGATCAGAAAGAAAAAAAAATAATAGTTTTATGAAATTAAGGAAAGTCATTCTTTTAAGAAAAATGTTATAGGTAAGCTAGGCTAAGCCGGATTTTTTTTTTTTTAGATTCCAGTCATTATTAAAGTTTACACATATGTAGAGATGTAGAATTGATATAGTCTGCTAAATAAATGTTTAATTATCATCTTTAATATGTGCTTAGATAATCTATGATTGTGAACAATGATACCGAGACAGAAATGATATCCTTTTTTCCCCGTTTCAGTACATTTATACTGCTGTCTTGACATTAATAAGTATTCATTTTCACAGCTGACACCGGAGCAAGCTCAGAACTCTTCTGTATCTGGCTATGACCAACCGCAGGAGGTTGTCGTCATCCATATGCTGGCCAATCAGACCGCGCCACGCACCAAACTGGTCAAAGTGCTGCCTGCCTTGTCGGCCCTGAGACACAACGTGCGCTACAAGATCATCTCGGGCAACGATGAAGGTTTCTTTGCGATGCACAAGAAGAAAGGCGTGAGCTCGCTGCACTTCACGCGCCGCGTGGAGCAGGCACGCAGCTTCGCCCTGGACGTGCTATGTCGGCCCGTGGAGAGCGATGAACGGATAGGAGACACGCTGCTGCACTTAGACACTTACACTCTGCACCTTAAAATTTATGTTGAGGGACCGGAGGAATCACTGGATGAAACAGATAGTCGGAGCATATCAAAGGAAGGGACAGAAGCAAGCAGTTTGAAGGAAGGAGCAGGCGTTTATGAAACATTATGAAAATCCGTGTAGTTTTTCAAAATGTTTTTTTTTTTCAATCTGTACAACTAATAGTTAATTGTATTTTTGTTTAAGCAAGCAGCCTTAAGTTTTCATGACTGCTTCAGATCTAGACAAATCTCTTGAACATTTTCAATGAGAGCTTCAAACCCTTTAGCCCGCCACTTCTGATTTTTTTCATGACCATTTTCTCCTCTAATTCAATATAAGAGGCTGTGACCACTGTAATTCTCTCCGAATTTGTTGAGAGATTTAGCATTTCAAACGTGTGATGTCTAACAGCACCGCAGCATTATACACAAGATTACATAAACAGTCATCAATAGTCATGTAGATAATGTGCCTTAATATAAGTATACTGTGATTAAAACCCCAAAGAAGTAAATCCCACAACAGAATGAGATTACCATATCAATTTTATAGCTACACCGAATGATATGCTTTGATTTGTGTTTCTGTAACCATTGTATATGTACTAATTTTAAAAAATTACAAATATGATACTGGATACGGCGTTAAATTGTTGCGTTCGAAGTACAAAAATGTAATAATCATTGTTAAGGAAATAAGTTTAGACATTTAAACAAATTTCACACCACATTAGGCACATCCTAGACTTCATATAAAAATCTTTCATGTGCTAAGGGTAAGTAAATAATGTTTCCATCTTGTTTTGAATTAATTATATGATAGTCCAGACATATTAAATCAATAATATTTAATCTTTTAAGGATCTTGTCATCAGTGCCTTACATTATTTATTTATTTAAAGGTTCCATCTTTATGGCAGTCGATTCTATCCATCGCTATCCATCTCCAAAACTTGTGATAAGACCATGGTCTGTGGATTTAGTAATGCTACCAGCTAGACTTATCGCAAGATCATCGTATATATCAGAATGATGTTCATAATTCTCTGCTTCACCCCGTGAAAGAGTAACTGACATTTATATCCATGGAATATGAAGGGAACTTTTAATTAATCAATCCTTTATTTCCCATTAACTCAAGACATTACACCAGAGGGATATTTCTTATTTTGTGACATTACTTTGTGTATTGCGTTCAAGCGCTTTGTATAGTTTTATTGTTACATTTATGATAATCCTTACTATAGCTGTCTGTAAGTGTATGTTGTAATTTGTCAATAAACCAATGCTCAAGAGCTATTTTTATAGCTGAAACAGAGAGACGAAGAATGATTTGTCTGAGTATTAGCTTTCAGTCGTTGTTTTCATTCGTGGCACTTGTGTTTGACGTGATGTAACGTTCGAAACTATTTAAATGCATGATTTAATAACCACTCACATAACTATGCTTATATAATTTGTTAATTTTGTAAAATAGCACGCTTATTGGTACTTTTCACATATTTTTGAACTTTGCTCGGATTCGGATTTATCAAGGGTTTTTTTATAGTAAAAAATTAATATGCAAAAAGGAATATCTATGCAAGGTTATCAGTCGATAGCAACAAATTGTACACAAAATATCCATTTATAGTGTGTGGATTTTTACAATAGCTTTTATGTTTCCACTTATAATATTAGTTCAGTGTAAAACAAATCACGGGCGGTAACTTTCACTTTTATTCTTATTCCTTTGAAACTAATGTGATTTCCTAGTTATATCCCTTAAAAGCTATCCATATCGTTCTCTCTCTTTCTACTTTCCTTCCTTTGTCCATTTATACCAGTGATATTCTATTTATGGGCTAGATAGACTAAGCAAAGCGTTGGCCATAAGACGAACAGAAGCTCCCGTTCGTGGAGATAAGACCCTCACTTCCAGCTCTCCGCTCGCGGTGAACCTTAATTTGCTTTCTTTTTTGTTTTTTTTATGGGCGGGGGCATAATTTGGCATAATTTTGTCCATAAAATGGCATTATTCTGCGGGGACAAGTTTATTTTTCTACTGGAAGTCAGCCAACAGCCACGTGAGGGTCTTATGGCTCAAGGTTCGGCCACACACTGCGAAAAGTGCTGTGTTCAGCAAGGGCGTTAGTCCCTCTATATTTTTTATCAAAGATCCATACAACTGTACCTGTTTCCTTTAACTTATTATAACGATTGAATTTGGAATAAGTAGTGTTAAGTTCTTTTTAAATCTTCTTTACAATTTCATTGTATTACGTAGAATTTTTTTTCCTAACAAGCATTCTCTACTTTTAGTTTTAAAACGACTCTCTTGAAATCTTTTCATGAGTAGGTCGAATTTATTACAGGGGTGTATAAGACCAATAAGTGATAACATATATATTGGCAGGATTATAATCTCCCTAAATTTGGGGTGGAGATATATCGATAAATACATAATGCACTAGTTATTAGATATAGACTTTAATGTTGTTGGTCAAATGTTTCTTAATTCAGTGAATGTGATTGTTTGTTATAAAACCACCACAATAATCAAATGAAATAAAAACAACACAATCATTTATTCGATGTCTGGAACTCTTTATTTATTTTGTTTCATTGTCATTGCGTCCGTCTGTGTTTTCCCTTAAAAGATGGATCGGTTATTGTTTTTGTTTTTTTCACGAACTTTGTCAAGTAATAAAATTTATTATGTGATAGGGTGGTGACAGAAAGTTAAACCAGAATAAGTCAACTGTATAATCTAAGACCACTTTGAAAGAAACAAAAAAAGAGGACTCGTTCTGTCTGGTTTATTCTTAAATAACCTTTGTAGCTTTCAATCAATAGTGAGCTTAGGATATCCGATCGCATAGAAACGGATTTTGCCTTTGTCACTCTTCTGCCTCTGTCTCTTTCTTTCACTCCCCCCCCCTCTCTCTCTCTCTCTCTCTCTCTTTCTCTCTCTCTCTCTTCTATCTATCTATTACCTCTATCTATCTATCTATCTATCTATCTATCTATCTATCTATCTGTCTATCTGTCTTTCGAACTAACTATATTTATATCAAATGTAAACATAGCTGGACAGTGCAGTGCCGAACATAGCTGATAGCCATAATCTTTTATGAAGAATTGTAAAAGGAAAATATTGCAGTCTCCTCCTCTCTTGTAAATTGAACCTTGGGCAGCTGGCTTAAGACTTATGGCACCCTCTCCGCGCCCCCCCCCCTCTCCAGGCCCCCACTCCACCTCACTTACGCCACTAGAAGATAAAGTCCATTAAAGCAGGAGAGTGATAACCCGAAAACGCAGGGCCCCAGCACAATGCTTCCATTGAACCAAACTGGCTACAGGATCTGCGACAGACCGCTTTGAAAGGTCCGGTCAGACTAGCATATGTTTACAGTTCATAACAGGTGATATCGAAAGATCCTTCCTCCACCCCATCTCCCTCAACCAACCGACCAATGTAATAGTAGCAGCCAAAACTGTGCACCCCGTCTGCTCTAAAGTTTATCAAGTCTAGCCCTAGCCCCACGGCCGATGGTATCGCCGCTAATAATCAGAAGCTATGACACCCCCCCCCCCCCCCCTCTCCAGGCCCCCACTCCACCTCACTTACGCCACTAGAAGATAAAGTCCATTAAAGCAGGAGAGTGATAACCCGAAAACGCAGGGCCCCAGCACAATGCTTCCATTGAACCAAACTGGCTACAGGATCTGCGACAGACCGCTTTGAAAGGTCCGGTCAGACTAGCATATGTTTACAGTTCATAACAGGTGATATCGAAAGATACCTCCTCCACCCCATCTCCCTCAACCAACCGACCAATGTAATAGTAGCAGCCAAAACTGTGCACCCCGTCCTGCTCTAAAGTTTACCAAGTCTAGCCCTAGCCCCACGGCCAATGGTATCGCCGCTAATAATCAGAAGCTATGACAATCACTACCACCACCACGGCCACCACCACGGCCACCACCACGGCCACCGCTATTACTACATGTAATACTACTACTACTACTACTACTACTACTACTACTACTACTACTACTACTACTACTACTACTACTACTATTATTATTATTACCAATACTAATAATAATACTTCTACTACTAGATTAGAAGAGCTTGATACCAACAGATAAGAAGTATAGACAATGCACAATTTAGACAGATGACATGGGTGGGGATAGAAACCAGCATCTTATGCTCGATATCCATCCTACTCGCCAAGGCAAATAACCAGTGTGCCTAACCATTCTGCGCTGCTGCCACCGACTTCCACAAAATGGAAGCTTTTGTCAGATGGCTTAACACACTGACTTTTATAGGCGTATTTCTCCATAGGACCTTCAAGGACATATTTTATACAGACAGAAAGTAATGTGATTAGGTAACAAGCAAGGCAGTCAAAATTTACTGTGGCAGGTGGTGTTCAGTTCACACTAAGCAGAGTATATTTGGAGTTACTTTACAACAATGTTATGTCGTATACATATTTAGACTAAGAAAGACTCTTCAGGTGACATAATGAAGGCACTTGTTTGTCTTCTTTGACGCTTATATTACCTTGGCTAGGCTAATCAATGTGCCAAACTCCTGGACATTTGACATGTATCTTATGTCGTTCTTTGATGCTTCGGGTTTTTATGAAATAGATAGCAGAGATTTTATTTAAAGACGTTGGTCCCTCATATCCATTTATGAGAGCAGGTCGTTGTACAAGAAGCATGAGATCTCCTTGCTATGACTCAGTTGTATAGAAAAATCTGATAAAGATAAATTGAATTTGTTGTATAATGTGATTTAGCCATAACAGTAAGAATTACTTTTAACCAATACTACAATTTCAAATGTAAGTCATATTAAAAACAATCTGCTTTCTACATTTTAATACATGACTATTGTTGTTGTATTAATTACACGCGAAAACGAGTGGTATTTGACATAGGATTAGATCACTCACTGTTTCATAATCTGCAGGAGGTCATAAAGTTCCAGTACATAGTTACAAGTTACAATATGGAGACATGTTTTGCATAAAATGCATATTGAAAGTGTAGTTATTTTTTTATATAAAAATCATGTATCTTTATAATTTCAACCAATGCTGGTAATAAGGAGTGTGAGTTGACCGCCAGTTACGGGGCGTCCTTAGAGGACATGAATTGTAATTACGGTTAAAGTAAACTCATCAAGCATTAGGATTGGTTAATGCCAAACTCTGCGGCGTCTTCTGGTCTTTAAAAAAGGGACCATAATGTGCACCAACAGCAGTGTTTTTTATATACTGCAAGATGGTTCTACTTGCTGAACATTGCTGATATCTTTGAACAGAGTTGAATAACTACGAACAATACCATTCCTAAATAACTGGTTCCTCAATGCGCAATGTGTTCAATTCAAACAGCTTTTGTCAATATTTTTTAGTCCGCATCCTTTACCTACCCAGTATGTGGTTACTTTTTGAAAAATTAAAATTCACTATAAACTATAGAACATTATTTTTCAAAGCATAAGAAGGACTTGAATTCTATTAAATGGATTAAAGATAACTATAGCATCAAGATGCACTATATTATTTCATAAATTGACGATTTTAGTTATGTTTTAAGCTGGCACGTTAATGAACAACACATGTGGGCTTTGAATTGGCTTTTCGGAATCTCTGACGTGGTCATATCACAGTTGTCACTATGGGCAAAACATTTTGTTCATTCCATTGATTTAAAAAGCTTCATTGGTTTAATTTTTCGTTGAGGGATATCGGATCTGCCTAATATTTATAGATTGTAGTTTTCTCAGATGTTAACTTGATTCAAAAGTACAGCAAAAGTCCCATATATTTTTCTAATGATATGAAACACGCGTTTAACAAAAGCATGTAAAAAGTAAACTTTGATTTTAAAGTTTTTTAAATCTAAAACATGTTCCTGCTCACACAATGCCTGTAGAATTGAGGTGTAATTATAATCCCATTAATGGGCGTGCGTGGTGAAATGTTTAAATATTCTCGCATTTCGACATTATGAAATAAAAAGACATGTATAAAGAAGAGAAATGTTGGTTTTTGCTCGTTTGTTCATTTAGTGGCGCCCGTTCTGAGCTGCATGAGAGCAGCGCATGGCAGTTTGAGTGTCATTAGAGCTACCACAGTGGGAAAGCTCCTGGTCATTTCAAACAAACCGTTGCACGAACAAGTCATGAATATAAACCGTAACACACAGGCACTGACAAGGCACAAGAGGACCGTTAAGGCATGTATAATAACAAGTGCTTGATCTCTCTGAACTTGACGATTCGTTTTCCCGCAGTATTCGATTTCCTCTTCCCGCATATTCGCCCTACAGATGCAAAAGTATACACCAGTGTAGAATATTTGAAGCATAACACATATTAAAAAGATATGTAACATCATTTCAGTAAGGAAAAACGGCTGACACATTTCATCGTCGAACTTTTCATTTAAGGCGTAGTACTTGGACACTAGCGGCTGTAGAAGGCAAGTAAGCACGAGATTCAAACTGGTGGAGCAGCCTAGGACAAGCGTGAGTGGGCCGACTGTGGCTAGAGCCCAGGCCGGGAGCCCACCTGGCTGCTCACCGCAACGCTGGGGGAGAGCGGACTCGATCAGGCGGTGACAGACAACCAGACTGCTCAGGTAGAGAACCACGATAACACAGGCGATGATGGCAGTGTAGGTAGCGCTACAGCCGCCCAGCCACGTAGGTGTGAAGAACAGGTCCAGGGCCATAGGGCACACGATCACTGTAACCAGGGGATCCAGCAAGGTGGCCAGCTTCATGAAACCCATATCGCTGGGCCCCTTTCGGCTCGGCCATTGGCGGAACAAGATATACCCGTTGAGAAAGAAAGCAACAACGCTGAAGAGAGAGGCCATTAACTCCATGCTCAGATATCAGTCTGACGTTTCTCTTCATAATACTGCCATGCTTGCTGTTTGTCTAAGCATGAGAAAGGTACGCGTGGGAAAGATAATTATTATCCCCTGCAACCTGCGGCTATCAGTATAAGAAATAATCTTTCCTCAGCCATTGCAGGTCAAACATTCCACACAAGCAAGCCTGGACGTGTTGGTTTCAATTTTCTCCCTGTAATTCCATAGTGTTGAAGATGCCGAATGTACAGCAGGCTAACTGACCATAATCATAGATTACACATTTGAATCCATTCAAGCAATCACAACCCGCCTCTTCGTATCACTTATCTGTTGACCACTGAAGATATTTGAATATCTCTTGACCTTTGCGCTTAGGTACAACAGTGTAGAAATGTGGTTGCCATCCTTCTCTTTTCCAATCTCAAAAACCGCACTCCGCTAAGTGATGATCTGTAGATACGGTAATTTGCATTAAGTATTCAGCACTTTAGTTGACATAAATGTTAACATTCGACATCAATACTAAATCTCTTATTTTATTGTTTTACAAAGAGCTACAGATCAAATCTGTTTTAGAGATTTAAAAAAGCACTACAAAAAGGTAGGCTAAAACGCAGAGAGCTCTCTAACATTCTACCGTCTGAGACTTATGTAGTTAACATTATTGTGTTAAATGTTTGTTGTTGCTTTTTTTCAGACCGGACAGGGCTACACCTATACAGAATGGTGAAACAAATTTCACAATAAAAAAACGTAAACCATGGACCTAATTAAAATCAAAATCCCACATCCAAATCCATAACAAAGGGCGTGTCAAGTAAAGCGGCACTATAATCCTAAAATCTTAGAAATTGTTTTGGTTGGCGGGGTGTTCTGGTTTTGTTGTTGTTGTTGTTGTTGTTGTTGTTGTTGTTGTTGTTGTTGTTTTTTGTTTTGTTTTTGTTGTTGTTGTTGTTTTTGCTGTCGTTGTTGATATGATAAGCAGATGGAATGTTGAATTTTGAATTAGAACGATACACTCCAAAACTCGCTTGAGGAAGTAAACAAAAGCCAAACATACAAAGTTCCCTTCATTAAGACACTCTTATATAAAACGCTTTGTCCCTGTCTCTGGAAGGCGCTCTAGAAGCAGATCAACTGCAATGAAAAAGGTCTTTCTACATCTTAAATTTCTTACTAACATTTTTGTTCCTAGAAAGAAAAAACGAGACTGTATCAGAATATAATGTAAACTTTGTTATATGTAATGGCTGATAGTGATTGTAAACTCATTAAGCCAAAATTCTTCAAAGAAGGTTTTTCTTATCGTGTACTGAACCGTGTAACTTTCAACTGCACCTTGCTACTAAAACTACTCTACACCATTTAATATCCGCACAAAATTAAAAAAAAAAAGAAGAAAAGAAAGAAAAAGAAAAAAAAGAAAAAAAAGAAAACTGGAACCCGATAATCATCAACCTAACTACTGCATTATTTTTCACTTTTAGATTTCAAACGTTACATAGAGTATCAATTAAAAAAATGGTTTTAAAGCATGTAATAAAGGTATTGTTTATGAGACATTTTGATAGTTTGTATATTTCCGTCATTCACACAACAAATAACTCTCTGCCTTCAGGCATTTCATTAAAACCTTTCAAAAATGGCATCGCTAAACCATTTTTTGAAAAAAGGACACTTTTTTCCTGATGATTTTAAGAAGCTATAGGCTTTTGTCACACCATCCATTTATACCAAATATTCATGACAAAGATGTTTAAAACATGTTATAAGGGATTTTACTTCAATGACCTTTTCGATTCTAACCAACTTTTAGGACGTCGCAACCCTGAGACACTTTGTTGAAAGTATAAAAGATAATGAACTTTAAGTTGCTGCAGATGAAGAAATGTTATTATTTTTAAGATCTTAGTGGAGATTTTGACAGCATTGATCACAACATTCTTTCATACACACTTGTGAACTCTTGTGGTTTGTCGGGACTGTCGTGTTCGGCTCATACCTTTGGGGTCGCACACATGCTGTTGTTATTGCTAAACTATCTGCTTGTTTTGACTTGAAATTTAGAGTTGCCGAGACATCTGTGCTGAAGCCTATACTAATCACATTGTTTACAAAATCTCTGAGGTATATTATATACACCTATCATTTAGAGCATAACAAGTTAGGCGAAAAAAGCTATTTGATTTATCTAAACGTGTTTGTATTAACCAAGTAGAAAACTTGACGGTTGCAATTGCAAGTAAACTCTCATGTTGTTAAATGTATTAAGAGACCATTGGTGTTTTTTTTAATAGGCTTAATGATATCCTCTTATATATTTCTTCGCAAAAGGCTTGAAGACCGCTCAATCTATAATTATGAAATTTTCACAGAAGCTACATCTTACTAAATACTAGGTTTACCTGGTCCTTTTTTATAATTTTTTTTTAGGAAATTTACTATAATTAAAAATAAAAATAGTTCGCTTCCGGATTTCCGAATCGTCTTTTATAATAACTAGAGCTAGGCTTGGTTAGATCTATTCGTTGTCGATCGTCAAGCACCAAGTTTTTAAGAACTCAAAGGGTCATATACTACCGAATGTTCTAATGACATTGCTACCAGTTCTTCAGGACCAAGCGCTAGCTAAGCTAGAAGTAGAAGAAAAAAAATCTAAATGCTTTAAAATGTCATGATATGTTGGAAAAACTACAGGAAATTTCAGTAAGGGGAAACGACTAAAAATACAAAGGAGTTATAACTTGTTACTTGAACACACTTACTTAATTTATTAAATACGAGTTAAATAAAAACAGACTTACTTTAAACAGATCAGTTTTACATGGTACCGTATATTTGGCATTAAATCAAAAAAAATTATTAACTTATGCAAATATAAGATTACTTAACCTTTTTACTTAACACAAATTTGTATGTCATTAGGTTTCACAATTAACAAATTATTAGATTCAAGGGGTGAAATCTGGCTATCATTAGCCAAAATAGTACTAGCGTAACTGTCTAGATAGAGTTATTGATGTATTAAAAGGAGGAAGCAAAATATTGTATTACCTGATGGCAAGGAGGCTAAAAGTTCCCCTTTCAAAAAGATTCGGCTAGCATACTTTTCCTCTGCTATTAACCTGTTCATATGAACGGGCAACCCAGCTTGTTAGAATAAAAAAGCATTTAACGAAAACGGAACCCCAGCCTGTCTGCATATTTTATATCCTTTCATGTTATTTTTCTGATATCCTAATGATGTATTGATCCCCCTTTTTTCAAAGGAACTCTAGATCCAGTTCGTGTAGCCTACGTTGGGACATGTCCAGGTCGAGTGCAAAGTCTGTGCAATCGCGACTTAAAATTCGTTGTTTTTTGTTGTTGTTTTTTTTTAGTTTACTTAGATACTCGTAGCTGAGGAGGCGGCTAAGAACACCCGACATTGCTATTGAGACGGAAAAAAGCAATGTTGTTTTCTTTCGTTTACTCTTGTTTTTTA
>RQTK01000031.1:842231-871080 GCA_003991915.1 Elysia chlorotica | reverse complement strand
AAGAAGAAGAAGAAGAAGAAGAAGAAGAAGAAGAAGAAGAAGAAGAAGAAGAAGAAGAAGAAGAAGAAGAAGAAGAAGAATAATAATGGTAAACACCAGCACTATATATGGCTATACCGTATTCTGGACGGACCCAACACTAAAGTCTGACAAATGTATGTGATGCCACACGCGAGACAAGTGGGGAGACCTGGGCTCCTGTATCAGCCGGTTATATTGCATGTTTACTGACACCGGGCCCAACCAGTTGGTGACGAAATTGGACAAATAATCATTTGACCGATCACTTCAAACTGAATAACAGTTGCAAGATTAGACCAACAATTAAAAAATACAGAATTTTTTTTACTTTAGGTGACCAAACTATAAGTTAAATTTTAGTTCAAGCTTTTGGTATCTCCAGTATTGAGTTGTGATTTTAATATTTATAATCCTCCACATATTTTTATTTTAATCTTTGTTGGGGGTTTTTCAGTAATTATATGGTTTGAAAGAGGAGTGTTTTTTGTTGTCTTTTTTTTTTAATGAGTCTTTGCTATGAATAATTCTATAAGTGCACTGATACTTAAGTGTCTCACCTAAGTAATTTTCTCTGCTGGTTTAATTTAACTAAAATGTTATAGAAAATCCAAAGTAAACTTTCTATCTATATATATTCTTTTAACTCCTCAAATGGGTAAACTACTTAATGTATACTTTCATTTATGGGTGTTTTCTATAAAATATATACTTATTTTTATTTCTTTAAGACGCGGCGTCTTCATTAATCTGCATATTTGGATACACAGAGAAAAGAATGTATTGTCTCTTAACACATACCTTCTGTTTTGAAACCAAGCCTTCACCTGGTTCTCAGAGAGAGACAGCCTTTGAGACAAAGCCTCGCGTTTTTCTGAGCTCACGTAACGATTCATCTACAGAGTACACAAAACATGTAAATTGTGCGTTAGTTAAAGCAAAAAAAACTTTTAGAAAAAAATATTCTTCATATTTAATTTTCATTAAACAAACAACATTATTTAAAATACGAGTCAGTGCCAATTTTCCTACGTCAAAGGTACAACTCAGCAAAAAAATGTATACAAAGAAATTGATTATTAAAGAACAAGCTCCAATATGCAACCAAAATTATCAATACAGTTATTATTTGAAAACAAAAAATGGGCTTATAAGAGTTATACAAAATTTTAGACCAATAATGAAACTGATTAAATGATTGAAAAATGGATAGCTAGGCTTTGCTATTGGCGATTAGAAACTTTTTCTTTAACTCGTAAAACCACTACCTGAAAAAACACTGAGATGGATCCAATACAGAATGCTACGCAGTGTCGCAACAACAAACAAAGGTAGACATTCAAAGGAAAGAGGATTGTATATTTTGTGACATATCTTGAATCTAAAGAGCATCTCTTATGGAATATATGAGAATATTTCGGGGCGGGGGGTGGATCATTTTTATAAACAAATTTTGAAAAACTAAACATTTTTACAACTGAGATTCCATATAAATTTCTTTTGTACTGTGTATTTATGTACGGCCAACAGCGTATCATATTTTTATGATTTAATACTACTACTGGCCAAGATTTGTTGTATTTGTTTTCTTGCATTTTTTAATTTTTCAATCTGTCACTCGCACAGATAATTATAGAAACTGAGAAACCCACCAATTTGCTTCATATTACTAAACGAGAAACGCCTTTAACTCTGTGCATGTTTCCTTCGTCCAGTCTCCCTCCAGCCTGCTGAGCTGCATGGCGCTGGAGGGTTGTTGTCATTGTCCCATGGCCCTGGGAAACACCGAAACAGGTATCCACGAAGCAAAAGGGTTGTGTGGGGGTGGGGGGGGGGTGGTGGGGAGATATGGTATAAAGAATATTATTAAAACATGTTCAAGAAAACCACCATAAGCCGTTGTCTAAAAAAAACACCATGATGCTGTTACCTTAAACTCCGCCTCCAGTGTGTTGAGCTGCACGGCGGAGTAGGCCTGACGCTGACGGCGCCGACGCCTGGAGCCCTCCGCGACCTGGTACGTCGCTCTTGGTGGAGGAGGGGCCGCCGGGGGGATGCCGTCTGGGGCCGCGGGCTCTGGGAGACAGGGAGCGAAAAGGTAAGACAGGTAAGACAGCCAGGGGTGGGACGATCGTAATAAGGCATGAAAAATTTAACTGAAATGTAAAGCCATATATGGGAGTAAGATGTTGTTAATTTGTTGCTGTTTTTTTATTTATGTTTTTTAATTAAATTATTTTTTGTTTAAACACACACACACACATACGTATTTGTGTGATGTTGTTGTTGTCATTTCATTTTTTTTTTTTTTTTTTTTTTTTTTGGGGGGGGGGTAGAGTTGCGTTCTTTATTTATTTTTTTGTGTGTGTTTTTGTGTTGTTTCGTTTGGAAATTTTTCCCGTATTTTTTTTTTAATATTGATAATAAAAGAGGCTTTTAATATTTCAAGTAAAAATTATATGCCGACATTATTTTGCCCTGAATCAAAATTCCTGCTGCTTCTTAATAAGCAACCAAAAAGATTATCCTCCCTGTTGCTGGTATTTGTTTGTGTCGTTTTTGTTTTTTCTTTGGTGGTTTTTTTTTCGCCTTTTTATCGGCAAATATCAAGCTGAAGTTCTATAGAAAAACAGCTTAAGCGTATGATTATACACTATTTGATATTTAAAGTAAACTAATATCAATTTGTTTTTCAATATCCCGTATTAGTCTTGGGAATGTTCCTTTGGAAGCGGGCAACGGCAAACTCAGAAGCATTGAGAAAATGGGGAAATAAAACCGATAACAAAATTTATAAAGAAGATTTTTTATTTTAGAGATCTAGGTTATCTTTTAGTATACGAGTTTTCCTAAAGCCGCTTATGTATTGTATTCGGATTATTTGTAATTAATTACGAGTAGTTAAATAGAAAAAATACTATGAGATATTATTATGGAGAAATTATAAAATTATAACTGCTTTAATATTATGGTTTCGAACTTTTTGAACTTTTTGAACTTTTGGCTTTTTGCAGTAAAACTTATTGAGTATTGAGACTCCACAATTCATTTTCCAAGCGTAACATATAGGAAGGAATGTATGTTTTTGGTGATATTGAAATGTGCAGCTTTTCGTTTCACCATAAAGTTAGGCAACACGTCAACAATAAAAACGCCATTTTAACTAACCAATTTATTCACCACCTCCATATGTCAGTTATTTGTTAAATCCATAATATATTACAAATAGAAAGAGTTGAAGTCACAGAAAACAAAACTCCACAGGGTATTTTAACATATTAACCCTTTGGGTTTATTAAGCCTTTTTCAGAAAACTGTATACAAAATGCCATTTTTGTGCTCTAAAGAAAGGCTGGCTCAGGAAAGTCGGAACGTTTTATACGCTTGTTCAGTTTTTGTTTTCCGTGAGTTAAAATTGGCGACTGTTTTATCATAATTATATTGTTTCCTAGATTCTATTAAAATGTGGAATTGATTCGTATAATTTCCTCATCCAATACTCACTTCATTGTTGCCAATTTGATCATTGAAAATTAAAATAGGCATGTGGTGAAAAGCTTATGGCATAACATTTTTAATTATGAAAAGTCTGATTGATTAAAAAAAGGCAAAATGATGTAAAGAAATGTACATTTGTCGATCCATGAGAATAAATAGTTTGCGTCTAATTTGTAACTTTATTATTTTATATTAGCTCCTGAAATAATTTGTAATAGTTCGATTGGTTGGTAGAATGAGAGCGAGTGACTTATTTTCTGAACGTGAAAAGTCAGCAGCAAGGCTTTATTGTGGACGGATCAGAAAACTAACGTCTGACAAAGTTACATGCTGTCACACAGAGATCTTGCGTCGGTTCCAGGACTCTTGTCTCATATTGATAGAATATGAAAAAAAATGAAATGTGGCTACTGATCTGTTTTATTTTGATGGAAATGGATATTTTATTACTTGTTTCAAGTCTGTAAAAAAAATGAAGCTTTCATAAGGTTTTGCTCACCTGCAAGGGCATTTTCGATTTCCGTATCAGGGGGCTGAATCCCATCTGACTGTGAACTGTCGTTAAAGTTGTTTGCCTCCCTGACTTGTACCATTGAGGCAGAGGTATTCCTGTAGAACGGAGCTTCGCAGGTTGGCGAGACGTCCTGTGGACTGCTGCACCTTGTTGTATCGTTGTGAACTATAACTTGGGCAATTCCATGTTTGTATGGAGACAAACAGATCCCGGAGAGAGACTGGGTGGCAGCTAGGTGGGCGCGCCACATGTGCCGCCATATTGCCTGACCAAGCCACATCGGATGCTCTACCGGCACGTTTGATACACACGGTACGTTGGTGTCAGCTACTATTGGTCGCATGCCCAACATATCTTGTTTCGCAGTGGATTCTGTGTGTTTTCCAGGGAGCGTATGGATGCCTGCTTTTTCTGATGAGGTGTATGATTGATTGTCTTCGTCGTTTAAATGGGAGTTTATTGCACCGGATGATCTTGAATCTGCGTTTTCGCACGTTGATTCGTTTGAAGGATTCACTACCATGGCATCCATGCCGCTCGATCGTTTGGCTCGAGATAAAGTGTCGGCTAACTGCTTTGTCATTGATCCTGATACATTTTGATTTAATATGTCTGGACCTGATTCTTCCCACTTTCTGGAGTATGCAGAGAATAGCGGAAGCGTCGTATCTTTGACATCGCCATGCAATTTGCGAGCCAATGTACTCTCTGTGGTATAAATTTGGTTATTTAGCTCTGTGTTCACTCTCGGGCGATTATTACCATTGTTCAACAAAATATCCATGATGGACAGGAACTTTTCTCCGCTCACAGCCTTTTTGTTGTTCGTATGATGTCCTTGAGGTGTTGCCGAACGTGAAGTTACTAATTTGGTGATCCCTGGTGGACTCAAAGACCCGAGTCTGTCTGTGGCCGTTTGTCCAGTATCGCCTGCACCGTGTGTTGTAATGTCCTCACATGCTAAGGTGCCGTCACATTTATCGCTGCTGTCGTCAGGATCTCCAAGCTCTGTTGGTTCTAGTTTTGGATTAGATGCGTCCATTGTTTTGTTTTGTTTCTAATTATGGTTTTACTGTTATTTGTTGCAAAGCAATGACTTTTCCTTTAAAATGTTCTTCTTTACAATAGCTTTTGTTCCTGAACAAATCTATTGTATGATTCTGCAATGATACTTTATTTACCAATTTCAAAATGCAAGTTTGTCTGATCTTCGTGACGAAATAATTAAAGTTTAATTAACAGAAGCAAAGGGAAACGTTTTTGCATATATCACTGTTTTTCAGATTGATCATTCCAAGGTAGGTTCGTAAATCCTTCATTCATGAGAAAAAATTGTAAACATTTTAATCAACGCCAAAAAGAAAGAAAACATTTGTTGAAGTTGTTTAAAATAGATTGGAAAATGACAATATAAGAGGTAACAAAGTGTACAAATGCAGTCAAGTTGGTGACGAATGATGATGCGTCCACAAATATGGTGAAACCGGATACCTCTGAGAGCGGGTGCTCCTGGTTTTATAGTGTCCAGGCCAGGAACGATCATGATTGAGAAAGGATCTAATTAGATCGATTAGCCGGAGCTTTGAGGTGGCACCAATTGCGGAGGGGGAGTGGGCTGAGAGCACCATTGAAGTCTTGTAGAATGAGAGATGGAGAAGCCGCGAGTGGGGCGCGTCGCTTGATTGGCTAGGCTGCAGTTGCACGGTGTATTCAGTTTGAGGTCGAGGCACCAGTTTTGCCGTGAACACTAACTGTAACGGGTTTTCAAATTAGCCTGTTAACCCTCAGCAATGCCTTTTAAACCTATCTTTGAAGGAAATTCAAACAAAAAATATGCGTTGTACCGCAGTTTCTAAAAGATATTCGAGTCAACCTTAAATTAACGCAGTGCGTTTGTTGTATACGTATGCCTTACCTAGATTTATGTGAGATAGGATCATGGAAATTAAAAACCAAGTGAGGTTAAAATACCATAGAGTTGAAAGGTAATAAAAATCTGGTATGGTTTTTTAATATTCGAAGAATGTGCCTATTAATTTCATAAAAATTGATTGACGAACATAACTTGTTCATAGAAAATATTTTGAGACTCATCAACGTAATATGTTGAAAAGCGCAAACCGTATTGCTCTTGTTATATCCTGTATTTAATGAACAAACTTAATAATCATCTGCAGTTAGCTTTATTAAAATAAAGTCCAATAAATACTGTGCATTAAGTCATCTTAATCTAAATAGGGATCTGTTTGCTCCAATCCCAAAATATTTTCTAATCGTGGCCGAATTTGAAAATTAAGACAGTTTTGAAATTCACTAAAATAGTTATTAAAATTTACACAGTTGTTACATGAATAAATATGTATCTTTTATGTAAAAGTGAAGATGCTCTATTCTTTCATTAATCAGATCTAAAGAATATGTAGCTGACATCTGATTATCTCGAGTTTACTTAAAGGTTTACATGGTTATTCCTCATATTGCTTACGGACGTTCACGTCAACCTTGCTTCCGAATGTTGAGTCGTAAGCTGTATGATGATTGTGCTACAGGTATATAGTTTGAATAAACAAACTGCAAGCAGATATAATAATGACATCTTCAGCGTGATTTTCATGTCCTCCATTACAACAACCAGAACGCGTTACATTCGTTGTTTTTTTTCATTCGCCTCCCTTTTGTTATTAGATGACCATTTGAAGAGAAAGGCGAGAGACAACTATTTGAGAATATGAAAGGAAGGCTTTTGGGCTATTGCTTTTGATGCCCATTATTCCAAATATATTTCTTAAAAAGACTGCCTTGAGGCTGTATTGGTTGAAAAAAATTAAATAATAATTGTTCTTAACGTACTCTCATACATAATTGCTGATGTTTGTAAATGAAGGATATCTAATTTAAGTCTGATGAGAAAATTAGATCTCATTCTCGAATGGTTGTTAGTGTTTTCTATCCGTTAACCTACAAATATAAAAGTATGAAAACATCACAGTGGTAAACCCATTTAAGAAACTATTCGTTATAAATAAATGAAGAGCATTGGCCAATTGTAAACTCGGAGCCCTGGGTACAAAGCGACAAACCAGACACTCCACAAGTAATGTCCTTTGAAAAGCTACGCCCACCTGGGAAAGTTCCCATTGCTTGTGGGCCGAGCCGTCTCGTTTCGAGAGATGGTCGCTACTTTAATGCACGCCTTCTTGCTAAGGGCCACCTCATGAAATATTCATTCTCACCGTGAGGTTATCCCGCTTAAAGGATGAACACTGATTGTCTCGCTTTACGAGAAAAGAGAGTTTAAATACAATCACGCTAACGGTGCTTGAAATGGTGTCATTAACAGTCAACAGAGTATTTTTATAAATTTGTTAGGGACATGAAACGTTGTATTGCTTCTAAATAATTTTAACCGTCAGTACCATACCCTCGGAATTTATTTATAATGGATATCTATTTTTGTTAGCCCCCACCCAACATTAAATTTCTTGGTTGATTGCTTTTTATTATTAATATAATTATTATTATTATTATTATTATTATTATTATTATTATTATTATTATTATTATTATTATCATTATTATTATTATTATTATTGTTATTATTATTATTATTATTATTTTATTATTGTTGTTGTTGTTATTGTTTCAGTAAATTTTTGCTCATACTCTTTGATCGGCCGATGAGTAACCAAAAGGTTTTATTTTTTCTTGACAAACCTTTTTGTGGGGTAGGTTCACATTAGTCTTCTGATCTTATTTTACTTTCGCACTCATGCGTCCGCACAGGGGATCGAACCCAGCACTTTCTAAATGGTATAGCCAATGAACTACCGGAATCCTGTTGTTGATTAAACGACATACAAAAAAAAACAAACAATGTCATCAGGTCAAGCCCCTTTAGACCCCTCCTAAAGGGCAACCACTTTCGAATAAATGAAGAATATTCTTCTCTTTGCGAAACGTTACATCTGTCTTCGTCGAGTTTCCCTAGGCGTGTTTACTTCGTGAAAGTGTTCTCACATCAGATTCTATCGCCACCAGGTAATTGGTTTGATTTAGTCTGAGCATTTCTTTCAACATTTATCGTGAATGAAATATTAGGAGGAAAAAATATTCCTTTGAGAATGGTTTGCTCTGCCCATCGCCTCAAGGGGAGGCGTTTTCTCCGCAACAAAAGTAGCGAATAGATGACAAAGCCGCTCTGGTTGGGCCGGATAATGCATTTAATTGTAAAACATAATGCTGATTCCGACAATGGAAAAAGGTTATCAACGTTTTCCTTTCAATGTACCAAGTGTTTAAAATATAACTACTGAAAACTAAAAACTAAGGAACAGAGATGATAAAGCCACACAGCAACAACAAAATACCAAAAAAAAACAAGCGTTAGGGTAACGTATTAAGAAGGATAGTATTGTAATGATTTCTTCTACTATTGTGACATGGTTTGTTGGGTTATTGTTTCTTTTCCTTTCATACTGAGTGAATGTGTGAGAGGGAGTACAGGTGAAAAGTAAATAAAATAGTGACCGATAAATAACATTATCCTCCAAGATAAGGATTTTTTAAAGCAAAGTTATATAATATATTTATAACAGCCCATAATATATTTATTTTTTAAAAATATGCCTGTAATAGACAATAATGAACTTCACGAATAATTATGTGGTCGCACAGCTATCTGATTTCATAAGATTCGGGTAATTCACGTGTTTGTAGCATGGCACCAGTACTAAAATAATTGAGCACATGCAGCGAACCTGTACCATAGTGTAACAACACCTAGGTCTCAAGAAGGACCTCAAACAGCAACGGGACCCAAGTGCGGGATACCCGTGACTCATTACATAAAACATGTATAGACAAAGACCTAAGTAGTAGGGAGCAAGGTGGCTCAAGCGGTTACAAACTCCTGACCTTCTTTATCGAAAACTAACGCCTTAATCCCAGCGTTGCCTGCCGAGCCAGATTTTTTTCAAAATCATCGTTTTAAAGGTTATGGAGTTTCGGATGAGAACTAGCATTACTCAATAAGCTTAAAGTGCGGCATACGTTTATGGCTTAGGATGTTCCACCAGAACATTCAGCTTAGACCTGGTTGGTTCGACATGAGTGAGCTCAAGAAATACAAGTTTACAAAAGTTATTCTATATAATAGAGGTATGCATTGCCTAACAACAAGAGAAAGATATCGCATTATTGCCGCTATAGGTAATATCATTTTTTCTTCAACCCATTCCAAGATCAGTAATTAGAGTGGATTTTCCTTAAAGATAGTGTACCTTTCAATATTGGCATTGACTGCTGAGATATTCATATAATTACGGCTAGTTGTTTGTTGTTTTTTTTTACATAATTATTAGGTTCGTAAGGTAACCCTCTTTGCACACTTGAATATTATTCTTATCTCTATTGATTTATTGGTGTGAATTTATATTCTCTTTTCGTATTATATACATTTATACGATGTTCATTGTTTGGGAAAGGGGGGGGGGGGTTTCGTGTTTTTGTTTTTTTTTTTTAATTTATTTTACTTTTTTGAAGTGGGGGGGGGGGGGGGGGATTCTGTGTATCTGTTATTAATAATTTTATTTGTGCAATTTTTATTTCTCTCCTGGGCAATTTGAATTTATTTGGCGCTAGTATGCTCTGTAGACTCTGTAAACTTGTAAATGCTATTTCTTATTTCCCTTCAAAGATTTTGAACAATCAACTGTTACATATCATATTTTATCTTATAATTAAAAACACTAACGCTATATCTTTAAATTTACCACTATCACAATCATCTTCCTTCCCAGTATTATAAAATTGACGAGAATGCTTTAGGTGCAAAGAAAAAAGATTACAATTGTATATTTAAATTCTCTGCGCACATGATTCAGCTAGTGAAACCTTCTACCAACAAAAACGAAGAAAACGTATCATGTTGTCCTCATTTTTAATCAAACTATTATCGTCTTTGCTGGAGGCCCTATAAACAAAACATTTTAATGGTTAAAACTTGTTTATTCTCTAAATTAATTGTTTGTTACGAGTCGTATTTTTAAAAGAAGACTTTGCATGACAAGAAAACTTCACTCTGAGCCCGAAAATCGACATTGCAACAAACTGTCCACAGCCATTGGTATCCTGCTCACATTCACCGTCTTTATTATCCAGGCGGACTTCAACAGCCGCTTGTTATGTGATTGTCGATGTATTGATATTTCGCCTTCCGCGATACTTTCCTTGGCCGGGCGGTCATAGGCAAATCGATTAAGTTTTATTACATTATATATTTACGCACTTGAGGGTGAGGCAAACCCTCGTGAGTCCCATAATCTAAAGGTTTGTGAGTGCCGCAGGTGTGCGCCTTTCTCAGCTGTACCATCCAATCAGAGCTGTAGCTACCCGAGACATCTTCCTTTGTTTGAAAGGTTATATATTTCCCGTACAAAGTCCTCAGATGAAGTTGGATTTGTGCAAGGTGAATATCAGAGTATCTAGTTTTTAGCATAGTTTTAGGAAAATTGTTTTTCTCAATTTATTTGAATTGGTGGTTTTGAGTTCCTTCCAAGACTTGTGTCCAAGCGATAGTTTGTACGTTTTTTTAACGTATAATTATGCGGCTCGTCGGAGCTTTAACGGTTGCAATTGCTCTTATAGCACTGCAGCTTTCTCATTCCAGTGGACAGGATGGGATTTTCTCACCCAATTTTTCTACAAATGTACCCACTTTGAGTAATGCTGGGTCTCAAGATAACTCCAGTAACTATGGGCTTGACCGCACATCATCAGAGTTTCTTAACCTACCTCAGCAGCAGTCTCAACAGCCACAACAGCCACAACAGGCACCATATGGAAATGCACAACAGCCGCAATATCCTCAACAGCAACAACCAGTTCAGGTCCCACCACAGTATCCATCACAGTACACAACGCCACAAGCAATACAAGTTCCTCAACAGCAGCAGTCCACGCAGTATCCACAACAGTCGGAGACGCAGTATCCCAATCAACAGCCTCAGTACCCACAACAGTCCATTACCTCTCAGCTATCGCCAATTGCTCAGCAACTGCCTTCTGCTGATTCAGACAATCAGTCAACACCTGATAACTTCGGCAAAACCAACATTGAACTTACAGACAAACTTCCTGTTAACAAATCACTCGAGCCAGATTCCCAGGTCGAAATTCAGAACCCGACGACTTCACAAACGACGGCGACAACAACCAGCACTGCAACAACCACCACGGCTCCTAAGCCAGAGAAGACTGGGATGGATCAGAAAAATGGCGAGGCGGAAAGCCTGGTCGACTATGCTCTCGGCCTAGCTGGTTACAAAGGTGGCAGTCAGAGTAAAGTGACAGATAAAGTCAGCCCAACCCCGACGACAAGCTCCGTGTCCGACTGTAACTTGCCTGCATCCCTTGAAAGTTGCGGCATGCCCGAGGACGTACAGAAGTACTTCAACTCCAACGTCAGCGTCCAAGGGGTCCTGGCTTCTATCTTCAAGCCGGACATTGTTCGAATGCTAAGCCAGCAATGCCAGCCTGGATCTTGGTGTCTGCCCTACGATATCCACCTGGTAAGACTATATTTGAACAAGCAGTAACTGTTGCAGCGAGTTTAAGCCAACGATCATATGTTTATCTTCATTCGTGTCGTCCCGTCTTGTTTTCTCCCTTCACGTTTTGTCTTTTATTTATTATTTTTCTTCATTTACATTGCTATAGCACATTGTCTACCCTTTTGATGACCGAGGGAATGTGTCCAACTTGTAAACACATTAATTTTTTAAATACAACTGTTCTCTACGTGTACAGTTATCCCTATGTCTTTTAGGGTAGCGAACTACATCTTTTTTAGACTTTGATCCACGAAGCGTTTTGAAGTGCTGAGTTGCTTTTTCCATTAAAAAAAATAATGAGAAATGTAATGTAACTAGTCGAAACTTGACTTGCACTCCAACAAGTATTTTTACCAATAAGACCGGAGTCTCTTCTTTTCAAATACAACTATTTCTTTAGAATATTGCATTTTATATTGCTTAAATTGGAGGGTTTAAACAAATTTAAAAATCAAAAATATAAATGGACGAATTTGATGGTGATAGAATCAGTTTTTTTTATTATAGCAAAGGGAAGAAAGGATAAGCTATAAATAAGTATTACATTAGTCACACTAGTGTTTCAACCAGTCTCCATGGCTTAGTAGCTCGGCTGGTTGTGAGGTGCGTGAGTCCCCCTGTCAAGCCACGACGCTAGTCCAACGCATGGACATTTCGTAGACGTGTGAGTCGTCCCAGGTCTCGCACTGCACGCGGAATCCTTGCTTGCTCACGTTGAGCACGGCTGCGTGGATGCGCATGTTGGCGCTCCGGTGTGTGTCCAGCGTGTTCACGGCTAGGCTGATCATGGGAGGGGCCGTCAGGTAGGCCTTCCGGAACCTGATGTCTTTGTATATGTACCTGGCAAAAGTGGGCCCGAAGCCTTTATCAGTTTTATGCTCACCATAACATACAAATCCTTAGACTTATATAGGTAGTACAAAAGGTATAAAACGAAAAGGAATTGCTGCTTCCCAAGAAAGTTCAATAGCTCGAGATAAAAGTAGCACTGATTTTAGTCAAACCAGCCATTGGGAGGCACTATCAAAACAAAACAGACATTGGCCCTTCATAATCTATCACAGAATACGATCAGAGAGAGAGAGAGAGAGAGAGAGAGAGAGAGAGAGAGAGAGAGAGAGGTTGAGTAGGTGTCAATATAATGTGACTGGCTGAGGCAGGGCCTCAAGTCTCCTCGCACTGCCCTATGTGGGAGTATGTAAAATTGTCAGACGTTAGTCTTGGGCCCGTCCACAAAAGAGCTCATATAGTGCTGATATTGGACTATAAGCAGCATCAAACAAAGTCCTTACGGAGATATGTGACTTAATAAAATTGTGTGTTCTAAAAATCTTTTTGAGAAGAAAATTGTGGACTTAATCAATGGTCATTGTATGTATTACCAGTTCAGGCAGTGAACAAGACTAGACAAGTAAATTTGAAAATACAATGTATAGGCGCACCTGCTGTTCCCGTTGCGGTTCCAGCTGCCGGAGTCCCCGCAATTGACGACGCCTTCCTCCGCGTGCGGCGGCTGCAGATTTGCGAGAGTCGCCTCCAGGGCTGCCAGCTGGGCCTTCACGGCCTGGTCCTCCGCCTCCAGCCGCACTAGCTCGTCCAGCATGTCCTGGTCTGTCGCCGTCACCAGACCGATCTCCGCGGACGAGACAAAGACGACCGTGTGTCCTTGGAGGTCCACAGCGTTGATCTCGCAGGTGTAGCCGCCGGACTGGTTGTAGCCTGGGTGCGTCCACACCATCTCCAGGTAGGCCCGCTCTGGCAGGCCAGTTGCCGAGGTGTCGGCGAAGGTCAGGTCACCTGTCACCTGTTACAAAGGAAAGGAGGGTTTAAACTACATGTTTAACTGTACAAATATTGGCGCAGAGTAATGATAGTGAAAATCTAATAATAGTGGTAAAACGTAACTTATTTGTTCTTCAAGATTCCTGAAAGACTGCGAAATATACTACGAACAACGATGACCTATTATAATGTAATGGGAATACGAGCCTGTTTGATCAATAAAAAAAACATTTCCTGGAAAACTTGATAGTATGAAATGTATCCTTATTACCGCTATTCACCAATGAAAATCAAACTAGTAATGCTTACCATTAAACTACTTTACTTTACGATTTAAAGCAAACTGATTGTCAGAATGTTTCCACTACATGTTGTCTCGGTGTAGGTATAATAAGACCTGGTATACCCGCGCTGAATCCGTGTGTCAGCTCGTAAAATTGTAAGACGTTAGTTTTGTGGTCCATCCTCAATACAGCCTGAGTATTTCTGTCGTGGGACGATAAGCAACCAACTCAACTCAACTCAGCAGTGGCAGCACGTAAGATGTGGGTCCTTCGTCTTGGGAGTTGTCCGATATGCGATATAGCCTAATTGCTTAAGTCGGGCGTCAATATAACAATCATCTAACAATGCAACTAACCTATCAACTCTAAACAATAAAAGTCACCGTCATTGAGTCGAGGTCTGTCTCCGCCTGGGCCGCAGTGTGCTCATCGATGGCGGCCACGCGCTCGTTGTCCGAGTTACGCGTGACCAGCATAGACGTGACATACTTGACGTTAGCGTCCGTGCCGTTCACCGGGGGAGCGGTATCAAACAGGGAGCATCGCAGGCTCAACCGCCGCGTGATGTCCTTGGTCAGGAATTCAGGGCTAGCCGTCAGCGAGAGTCTGGAACCTGGTGGGAGGAGGTTGATAATAATAAGAAGAAGAAGAAGAAGAAGAAGAAGAAGAAGAAGAAGAAGAAGATGATGATGATGATGATGATGATGATGATGATGATGATGATGATGATGATGATGATGACGATGATGATGATAATGATTGGATGATAAGGACTCGTTATGTAAACCATGCCAGGTCAACATCTGAATGGGCAAATTAAATTGAGTTCGTTGCTTAACGTCCAGCAGCATCTCTATAATAGGCTATATTGTGTTCATTGTGAACGGGACCCAAGACTAAGATCTGACAATTTTAATGCTGCCACACATAGCGCGGGGAGACGTGGACTCCTGTCTGTCACGTCCTGATTTTTACTAAAATTGCACCCTTTTTAATGGGTTTTGCATCTGATTTTTGTTGATGTCATTGTTACTTTTTTGTTTTTGTTTTAATATGAAGGGGAGGATGATGTCTTTCCGGGCTTGTTTGTTATCACGATAGACTTTTGGTCTAACTTCTCATCAAATTGTCATTGGAAATAAAAAGATGTTAAAGCTGTGAACACTCTTATTGTATATTCAAGTTTACGATTAGATGTTAAACACATGAATTTCACACATGGTCGTGTAAGCCGACTTGCGAATTTGTGTTAGCTCTCCCCCCTCCTGGATAACGGAATCCGATCTTATTCTTACATAAAAATTATAACGATGACTTATTTAAATAGGAATAAGTGTAGTGGAAAAGTTGCATCAAAGTCAGGTGGATCTCTTATTAAATCTATGTACATTTAATTAACAGTTTAGTATAGTTTTGTTTTTTCTATATTTAACTGTTTGTAATCGTTTATTAGCTGTGACTTTGATTAGACCCTATGCCAGTTACCATGATTTAAAACGAAAGGGACCCAGGGAATTCATGTAACTTAGTTTACCTTGAATGATAGACATAAACTGTGGGAATTTCTTTTTGTCCTGGGGGAAGAGATGGGTGTCTTGGGTGTGGGGGGGGGGTGGGGGGGGGGGGGGGGGGGGGGGGCAGGGAAGTGGGTTTCTGTCGCCCATTTAAAGTCCGCTAATATAATCTCTTAGTGTGATGCTGAGTATTTCCGTCCTTTTTTTTTTTTACTTTATTTATATGTTACGTCGTGGGGCGTTCAGCAAATCAATTATGTATTCCGTAAAGATTTGTATTTTAATAAGTTAATATAGATTCTACATACGTGTATATACTTATAAATGGGTGTCGTTAGTCTGAGTCACCGCAAATCTCGCGAGAAACTGCCATTGAATCTCTATTCCTTTCTTTCTCTTTTTTATTACCTCTCTTTTTCTCTCTACTGTCCCTCTAGCTCTCTCTCTCTCTCTCTCTCTCCCTCTCTCTCTCTCTCTCTCTTTCTCTCTCTCTCTCCTTCCCTCTCTCTCTCTCTCTCTCTCTCTCTCTCTCTCTCTCTCTCTCTCTCTCTCTCTCTTTCTTTCTCTCTCTCTCTCTTTATATAAAGTATCTATCGCCGCATCTATTTATCTATCTATCTATCTATCTATCTATCTATCTATCTATCTATCTATCTATCTATCTATCTATCTATCTATCTATCTATCTATCTATCTATCTATCTATCTATCTATCTATCTATCTATCTATTTATTTATCTATCCATAAATGTATATATCAATCTCTCATTATCCCTATATTTCTACAAATCATTCTATCTCTCATTCTCTCTATCTATCTATCTTTCTATCTATAATAGATCTAAAATAGCTGTCCAATAGGTTCTAGAGATTTATTTTTGTATCTCAGATCATATTTATAGAACGTGACAAACCCTAGAAGAACAAATTTAAATACATACTTCTAAAATGCAGTCGTATTTTTTTTTAATCACAGTACAATAAGAATGCTGTCTAATGTGTTACACCTTTTAAATTTGAAAAAAAAAATCGACATTACACGGAGTTGCCATAATTTTTACGGAACATTTCAATGTGGCTCAGTTATTTAAAATATGTTTGAAAGCTTGTTTAGTTAATAATAATAATAATAATAATAATAATTATCATAATAATGGTGATGATGCCGTTGTTGTTCTTCTTCTTACAATTAGCATGTTCATATTTTCCTCACTCAAACATTGGTTAAATATACACCCACATAGAACAATATACATTCAGAAATGTATATCATTTTTGGTATAATGAGAAATAATTTTCACAAGAGAAATATTTTTCACATTCACTATGAAAAAGAATCATTGTTTTTTACTACTGGATAATGATCAAAGATAATCATAATAATTTTAGTATAAGGCTACAACCCTCGTAAAAGCCTAGAAGAGTTGATACACAAAAAGAGCACACCTACCTGCGCATAGTGTTTGCAAGGAAACAAGGCACCAAAACACAAACGTGAAGTTAAGCATGGTTGTCATTTTGACTAAATTTCCGCACCGGCTGCTAAAAGTGCCGTGTGTCTGTAGACACTGTGTTCCACCGGTCAAAAGATGATAAGGAATCGTTATGTAAACCATGCCAGGTCAACATCTGAATGGGCAAATTGAATTGAGTTGGTTGCTTAACGTCCAACAGCATCTCTATAATAGGCTATATTGTGTTTATTGTGAACGGGACCCAAGACTAAGATCTGACAATTTTAATGCTGCCACGCATAGTGCGGGGAGACGTGGACTCCTGATTTTTACTAAAATTGCACCCTTTTTAATGGGTTGTATTCTGTGATTTGAGTGAGTTTTTTGTTTTGTTTTGTATCTGATTTTTGTTGATGTTATTGTTGCTTTTTTGTTGTTGTTTTAATATGAAGGGGAAGATGATGTCTTTCCGGGCTTGTTTGTTATGACGATAGACTTTTGATCTAACTTATCATGAAATTGTCATTGGAAATAAAAAGATGTTAAAGTTGTGAGCACTCTTATTGCATATTCAAGTTTACGATTAGATGTTAAACACATGAATTTCACACATGGTCGTGTAAGCCGACTTGCGGATTTGTGTTAGCTCTCCCCCCTCCTGGATAACGGAATCCGATCTTATTCTTACATAAAAATTATAACCATGACTTGTTTAAATAGGAATAAGTGTAGTGGAAAAGTTGCATCAAAGTAAGGTGGATCTCTTATTAAATCCATGTACATTTAATTAACATTTTAGTATAGTTTTGTTTTTTCTATATTTAACTGTTTGTAATCGTTTATTAGCTGTGACTTTGATTAGACCCTATGCCAGTTACCATGATTTAAAACGAAAGGGACCCAGGGAATTCATGTAACTTAGTTTACCTTGAATGATAGACATAAACTGTGGGAATTTCTTTTTGTCCTGGGGGAAGAGATGGGTGTCTTGGGTGTGGGGGGGGGGTGGGGGGGGGGGGGGGGGGGGGGGGGCAGGGAAGTGGGTTTCTGTCGCCCATTTAAAGTCCGCTAATATAATCTCTTAGTGTGATGCTGAGTATTTCCGTCCTTTTTTTTTTTTACTTTATTTATATGTTACGTCGTGGGGCGTTCAGCAAATCAATTATGTATTCCGTAAAGATTTGTATTTTAATAAGTTAATATAGATTCTACATACGTGTATATACTTATAAATGGGTGTCGTTAGTCTGAGTCACCGCAAATCTCGCGAGAAACTGCCATTGAATCTCTATTCCTTTCTTTCTCTTTTTTTACCTCTCTTTTTCTCTCTACTGTCCCTCTCTCTCTCTCTCTCTCTCTCTCTCTCTCTCTCTCTCTCTCTCTCTCTCTCTCTCTCTCTCTCTCTCTCTCTCTCTCTCTCTCTCTCTCTCTCTCTCTCTCTCTCTCTCTCTCTCTCTCTCTCTCTCTCTTTATCTATCTATCTATCTATCTATCTATCTATCTATCTATCTATCTATCTATCTATCTATCTATCTATCTATCTATCTATCTATCTATCTATCTATCTATCTATCTATCTATCTATCTATCTATCTATCTATCTATCTATTTATTTATCTATCCATAAATGTATATATCAATCTCTCATTATCCCTATATTTCTACAAATCATTCTATCTCTCATTCTCTCTATCTATCTATCTTTCTATCTATAATAGATCTAAAATAGCTGTCCAATAGGTTCTAGAGATTTATTTTTGTATCTCAGATCATATTTATAGAACGTGACAAACCCTAGAAGAACAAATTTAAATACATACTTCTAAAATGCAGTCGTATTTTTTTTTAATCACAGTACAATAAGAATGCTGTCTAATGTGTTACACCTTTTAAATTTGAAAAAAAAAATCGACATTACACGGAGTTGCCATAATTTTTACGGAACATTTCAATGTGGCTCAGTTATTTAAAATATGTTTGAAAGCTTGTTTAGTTCCTAATATAAACCACCTCACAGTATAAAATACAGCTTAAAGTATTATCTTTTGTGCCTGGCACTATTTAGTAGGACAAGGCGATTATGTGTCTGTATCTGTATTGCGTAGAGTAAAAATAAGTATTTGAATTAAAGTTTAAAAAAAAATACAAAAGACAATTAGTAGTTTAGTTTGAAGTAGAAACACAATTAAAACATTTTTTGTAATATGAAAACAAAAACAAAATGCATTTCCTTTTTAACAGAAAGCTTTATTACATAACTATACATTCAAAATAATTATATTCGGCGTTACTTGGTGCGTTTTTTTTCAACGGTGCCATCTTCAACTGTTTGAGGTGCCTTTTCGGAAAATGCTAATTTCTTTAAATGTTGAAAACGGGACAATGCATTTTTAAAATATACAGATAGCGGAAATATAGAAATCCATCTTATGTAAAAGTTAAGATTTATTCATGTAGCCATCTGTTAGTGTAGAGTGTATCTCTTCCTCTGGTCCAATACAAGTGATATAATTTTTATTCATCCGATGGTTGTGACTTCCACCGTAACTTAAAGTTTACCACAATGGACATCCAGGCTGTGGAATTAAAGGATACGGTGTGGCGATACTTTTTATCTTAGCCATTTTTATAATTATTATCTTTGCTCCGACGACTACTTTTGTTCCTCTCATACAGTAGATTCGGTGAGAATGTCTTGTAGAAATCTACATGCTGTTCAGTGGAAGTTGCTAAGCCACAACGCTGACCCAGCGCACGCGCACTTTGAAGATGTACGTGTCCGCCCAGGTGCCGCAGCGCACAGTGAAGCCGTCCTTGGTCAGGTTGTCGATGTCCGTGTGGACGCGCAGGTACGCGTCGCTGCTCTCGTCCAGGAGGTCGATGCCGAGGCTCACCATTGGGGGCCGGTCATAAGGCGTCTGGAACTTGACGGTGTGGAACACGTAGCGGCCATTGTTGCCGTACGGGTCCTGGTTCCAGCTATCAGAGTCCACGCACTCAACCATGCCCTCCTCGGCGTGTGGAGCTTTCAGCAGGCCCGTGCTGCTCTCCACGGCCTTGAGACGCTCCTCTAGAGACTCCACGGTTTTCTCTAACTGGCTTATGTGGCCCAGCATGTCGTCGGACGAGGGAAACTCTTGGGCGATCTCAGCCGAGGTAGAGAAGACCACGCTCTGTCCCTGGGCGTCCACTGCGTGGATGAAGCAGGTGTAGCCGCCGGTCTGGTTTCGCCCAGGGTGCGCCCATTGCATTTCCAGGAAAGCATGCTCGGAATTAGGGGATGACACGTGGTTCTTGCCTAGACTCCCATGCACCTAGAAATATAGATGTATATTGTTCTCTAAATACATTTATGGAACAAAATACTTGCCGATATCAAAATTGGGCGAATATATAATTATATATCCTCATGCGACCTTGTGCCTAGATATTTCTTTACAATAACAGTGCATCATTTTCGCGTTTACTCAATATGCAGCAGCATATAGTGAGGATATAATTGTTACAGTAGCCCACTTTGAATTTTCAGGGATAGAACAATTTTGTTTTTAACCTACTGGAAATATTTTAACGTAGATGTTAAAATTCGATGGACATAAGGCATAAGCGGTGCTAGAGGTCACCGTAGCAGTCTTTGGCTTATTTTGATTTTTTTTTCCTTTGACTTTGAGGAAAGTAACCTTTGGTTGGCGAAAACCAAACCGTCTTTTAGTTTAATATCTCCTATGTATCAAGAAAACTCCTATATGGCGACAAGATTTGACTGGTCACATTATATTGATATCGATTAACTTATATGATTATGAAGCGAGTTGATTCGAGTGGGATTTGAACCTCAGGCTCCCTAAATCGGGAGCCAACGATTTAACCCCATCGTCACTCTGTTCCTCGTTTTTTCATGGTATTTACATGAATCAAAAAGCATTGAAGAACCCTGAGACCCGCTCACCTTGAGAGATGTGAAGTCCGTGAGCGGGACTGCGGCGCTGGGCTGGCTGGTCAGGTTGGCCACGGGCTCGGCCTGGCTGTTCCGCACCACGGAGATGGCCGTCACCGACTGGACATCCAGCTGGGTCTCCGTGAGGTCCCCCGCCGCCCGCCGGCCCACTTGACCGCTCGGGGCGTCCGTGTCCATCAGGGAGCATCGGATGGTCAGAGTCCTGGTCAAGTCTTGAAGCAAGTAGTCCGGGCTGCTCTGGATAACGATCTTAGAGCCTGGGGGATGTTCAGATCGGTTTAGTTCTTTTTAATACTCTGACATAATTAATGTAACGTTTTCTTTTTCTCAAAAAAGAAAAAAGAATGTATTTTGTTTATCTATGTTTAGCTTATTATAATTTTATGTGTAACAGCATGTGCAAGTCGAATTTCCCTCATGGGGTCAAATACAGATTTATCTTAGCTTATCTCATCTACGACCAATCACTATAAAATTATTGTATCAGTTTCTATAATGATTACACTACAGTTTTACTGGTGAGATTTCCCTAAAAGTGGCTTCGTTTGTATTATATTACATTGGTGTTGAAGTAGGTTAGTCCAACTGATTATTTGTGAAACTTTCGGGTGAGTTGGCCTCAAAACAGAGGTTTCAGCCAATGCTTAACACAGCAGTTGCACTTTTAAGCTTCGGTGACTTTATTGTTTTATTGATGAATTAATTTATGCAATTCCTGGTGTCTTATTATTATTATTTTTTGTTAATGAGCACTTGCATTACAATAAGCTTCTATATCTTCTATATCCCTTTTTATAATCTTATGTTAATTCATATTCATTTACCACGTTTCTAAGTAATCATAAAAAAATATCAACGAAACTATCTGGTTTATAATGTGATCGGTAGAGGTTGGTTTTCTCTGTTGTCTTTCTTGTTAAGTATTTCAGACAATGTTAAAACTCATATAGTTTCTACTCTCCAATTGTAACCAACAGCGCACAGAAATAGATCTTTAAACGGAACCAAGTAATCCATAGGATAAAAATACTCTAGAAGATTCCTACACACCCGTAGACAGGGTGACCCATAGAGCCAGCGCAGTGAGGAGTCGAAACATGGCTTGCATTTCGCCCATTGTGGTGTGGAATGGCAACTGGGACAGTGGTCCTTGTCATTTGAGGCATCAGTCAGGAGCATTGCCAGTCTCCATTGCACCCACGTAATAGATAATAGGTTTAGATTCTATTCGGTCACGGCCATATTTGCCACAAATGTCCCTTAAAGTTGTGAAAGAGTGGAGAAAATGGGACTTTTCGCTAAGTACAGACAGGTCACCTACTTCGAATTTAGACTTTTTAGGAGATGTGGTATAGAATTGTTTGCAAACTATAAATCTTATTGTAAGTCCACAGCCTTGACTTGAGAAATTGGTCAATTTCATTAACCTTTCATTTCGTTATGATTGTCTTTATGTCTATCTTTAGATATCTTTAGTCAAGGTCTAGTATTACCCTAAATTGAATAAAATTAGACAAACCAGCTTATCTTATTCGATTGACTAATTTTATTTGATATATAACCAAAAGTTCTGTATTCTAATCATTTTTCACGTTACCTTGCATGAATTGATTCAAACATACCAAGAATACTATTGACTAAGAAGTTTCAGAAAAAAGCAAATAAAGTTGACAGTTGTGCAATCCATTCCGTCCATTATATCCTGGGGAGACACAAGACCAATCATAAACAATGAAAACTTTCCAATTGATTGCCACGGAACAAAACCCCCGTGGAAATACTAAAGCGGTTTAAAAAATCACCCTCAAGAAACCAGATAAAAAATCCCACATCAACACAAAGCAAAAGTATCTACAAAGAAAAAAAACTACAAAACAAAACAGAAAACAACATAAAACAAACAACAAACAACAGACAATAACAACAGCAACAAGAACAAAACAACAAAATATAATAAAACAATCAATGATGTGTACCGTGGCAATCAATTGGAAAGTTTTCATTGTTTATGATTGGTCTTGTGTCTCCCCAGGATATAATGGACGGAATGGACCGGTTCTATCTGGACGGGCCTTTTTGCTCGGCAGCGATGTGGTCTTGCATGGATAGAATCCTGGCCAACCGGCCCACCTGTGACGATAAGGTACTGTGGCATCTTGCCATCATTATAAAAATACAAGTGCATTAACACAAGGCTTTAGTGGTGAGATTGTATAAGTATAATGTTGGGGAACTTTTTAGAGCAAACTTCAACCACAAAAACTTAGGACGTATAGCACACATTTTCCGGATCAGACGTTTGTTAATTTTTTTTTATTATGTTCTTGGTGGAAACTCGATTTAAAGAGTTATCGTGACCATTTAGGGAACGCCATAGTACACATTAATTTTCTTTTAGTACCATATTCTTATTTTTAGTCTGTTATTTAGCAACATTTCTAAGATCTGAAACTACTGAAAGATTTGCTGTAAAGCAGTATCGTGTAATGCGCGAATAAATCAGCGTTTCTAAACACTGAGGTAGTTTGTACAGCGGTGCTATAAACTTGGGCTCTAGACCCAGGGTACTTTGAAATAAAATAAAATATAACGACATTAAGTGTGGGCTCTAAAGGTGGCGAAGTGTTAGAGCGTTGGTCTCAAAATTGGCAGATGTATTTATCCGATTTCGTCCCCTGTAACTGGTCGGTGTCAATATAATGTGACCGGGTGAGACTGAAGCCTCGGTTTCCATGCTCTGTCTCGTGTGTCAACACATAAAAAAGTCAGACGTCAGTCTTGAGCCCCGTCTACAATACAGCCTATATATACTACTAGGATAAACGTTAAACCAACTCAACGGGTTCTCAGTACAAAGCACCGGGCGTTCTAACTACTCTAGAAATCTGTAGACCTCTAAGGTTGTTTGTCATTTGTCACATTTGCCACATGACTAAATGAATATAATATGCTGAAAGAAGGAACAACGAATACATTGGAAAAGTTAAAAAAGAAACTCGTTGCCTTTACACGCGCATGTCTTTTAATTGTGACTTTCAATCGGTATGGTCTTAAGCCCCTTTAGTTAGAGCATTAAATTCTGTAAGGTAAAAAAACTAGTTGCTGTTTAAACTCTGCTTAATGAGATTTAGATGACATTATGAGCATGAAGGGTTATCAGAATTATCTGTAAGTAACACTGGATAAGGGGATTATTACTGATACCTTAAACAGTGAAGTATTGTGATATGACCACGGTAAATCAGAATGGCGGTGAGTGTACAAAATTGTAAATTTCGCTAGAAATGGAGTCAGGTTGTTGATGAGATTTCAATCTATAAGCTTTGTTCTCACTGACATAGGTTGATTCTCACAAGCATAGCTTATGTAGCTTGGTTCTCACTGGCATAGTTTGGTTCTCAACTGCATGGCTTGGTTCTAACTCGCATAACTTGCTTGTTACTGACATAGCTTAGTTCCCAATGCTTGGTTCTCTTTAGCATAGCTTGATTCTCACTTGCATAGCTTGATTCTCAATGGTATAGCTTGGTTCTCAATGGTATAGCTTGGTTCTCAATGGTATAGCTTGGGTTTAACTGGTATGGCTTGGTTCTCACTGACATAACTGGTTCTCACTGGCATAGCTTGATTCTCACTTGCATAGCTTGATTCTCAATTATATAGCTTGGTTCTCACTGACACAACTGGTTCTCACTGGCATAGTTTGGTTCTCAACGGCATGGCATATCTTGATTCTCACTGGTATATTTTCATTCGCAATGGTATAG
Organism: Elysia chlorotica; assembly: GCA_003991915.1. Classification (NCBI taxonomy): domain Eukaryota; kingdom Metazoa; phylum Mollusca; class Gastropoda; family Plakobranchidae; genus Elysia; species Elysia chlorotica. The sequence goes on along the minus strand of RQTK01000031.1, from coordinate 846,681 downwards.
CTTGGTTCGCATTGGTATAGCTTGGTTTTCACTGGTATATCATGATTCTCAATGGTATAGCTTGGTTCGCATTGGTGTATATAGTTTGATTCTCACTGGTATAGCTTGTTTCGCATTGGTGTAGATTGGTTCTCATTGGTATAGCTTGTTTCGCATTGGTGTAGATTGGTTTTCAATGGTATAGTTTGGTTCTCACTGGTATAGCTTGTTTCTCAATGGTATAACTTGGTTCGCGTTGGTATAGCTTGATTATCAATGGTATAGCTTAATTCTCAATGGTATAGCTTGATTCTCAATGGCATAACTTGGTTATTACTCTTTCAGAAGCTGACGTTCCTTGCTTGATTTTCGATGGTATAACTTGGTTCGCATTGGTATAGCTTGGTTTTCACTGGTATAGTTTGGTTTTTACTCTTCCAGAAGCTGACGTTCCTGATGGACAGTGTCAAGACCTTGTGTGATTTGTCTGAATTCGGCCTCACAAACAAACGATGCTACACACGCTCTCTGGAAGCACTGTATGTGACATACGCCAACACATTCCCTCCAACAGACAAGGTATTTTATTTAATTTTTTTTTGTTATATTAACATAACCATTGGTCCTCCTGTTGGAAAGAGGGAGCGACCATTTTAGTAAATTTTTCAAATTTATTTTAGCCCATGTTTATTTCTGTTAACCGCTTTTATGAGTCAAGAATAAAATAGTATCACCAGAAAATGTGTTCTATTAACATAGTAATAAGTATTGGAAATGTTTCAGTGGGATTTAGGATAAGTGTAACTATTTTGATAATTAGATCTATTTACTTCTAACATGAACGCTTAGCTTTTAACCCATAGTGGTTATTACCCGCTTTGAATACTGACTGTAAGAATGAAGATAAAATAATATTGGTTTCCACTATTAGCTCCGATACCCTCTGGTAGCATTCTATATCTATTACTATAGCATCAGTTACTTTACTTTAAGTCTTTGATAGAAACCCCAGTCATAAATTCTCGGCTTAAACAAAAAAAAACACCTTGATTTCCTTCCCAGGGCAGCAGTTTTCATAACACTTTTATTGTGTTGAAAATAACCTTGATAAGTTTTGCCATTGTCGTCAAATGAACAAAGAAATAAACATTATAATTATTATGATAATACTTTTTTATTAAAACAACCTCCATGTACGTTTATATTAATGCTGGATAGTTTAAAGAGACTACAAATTCATAAATGAAGATTCTCTAATTACGAGTCATTTCTTTTGGGACAATCTTTGAAACAGAAAATTGATACGCAAGCTCGGAGCTTCTGTGAGACCTACGCAGCCAAGGTAATTTGCATTTTTTTTTCGCGATACGTTTCTATTCTTTATTACCTTTTCATGAGTATTTGCATTATTTTGCATCTTTAAATATATAAAGATATATAGAAAGAGAGAGAGAGAGAGAGAGAGAGAGAGAGGGAGAGAGAGAGAGATAGATAGATAGATGGATATATGGATGGATGGACAGATAAATAGATAGATAGATAGATATATAGATAGATAGATAGATAGATAGATAGATAGATAGATAGATAGATAGATAGATAGACAGAATAGATCTTCTACCACTTTTAAATACTGCCAATATCTGTCTATCATTTCGGCTTTCCCGGCAAAGTTCTTGTATTCTGTCTTTCTGTCTGTCTGTCTGTCTGTCTGTCTGTCTGTCTGTCTGTCTGTCTGCCTGTCTGTCTATCTGTATCTCCCTTCCTCCCTTTCAGATAGATAGATAGATAGATAGATAGATAGACAGATAGATAGATAGATAGATAGATAGATAGATAGATAGATAGATAGATAATAGATAGATAGATAGATAGATAGATAGATAGATAGATAGATAGATAGATAGATAGATAGATAGATAGATAGATAGATAGATAGATAGATAGAGAGAGGGGGGAGAGAGACATACAGACAGACAGAAAGACAGAGAGAAAGACAGAGAGGTATGGAGTGAGTGAAAAAGGATAGAGAGAGGGAGAGAGATAGAGACTAACAAAATACTCGGGAGAATTTGGGAGAAAGGGAGCGGGAAAATGAGCGAACAGGAGAGAGAGAGGCAGAGAGAGGTAGAGGAGAGATGGAGGAGAGAGGGGGGAGAGAGGGAGAGTTTCGATAACGAATAATGAAAATGAACAAGTGATTACTTTGGTTATCTCTGAAATAATGTGTACTTTCTCTTCAAGATGACCAAAACGTATTTATGTGCGGACGACTCGTGCAGCTACGATCAGATGATCATCCTTGAAAGGTTGGCCTTCTACTCGTTTTCTTGTTTTCTTCTTGTTGTGCTTGTTTTGTGGTGTTTTTTTTTTTTTTTTTTTTTTTTTGTGCGTGTGTTTATTTTCATGTTTTTGGCTGAGAAATTGTTTGAGAAAACAAGTTCGTATTAAAATTGTACAGAAAAAAATACCAATAGTGCATCTTTATAATTATGATACAAAGCTTACTTTGCTTCAACCTCATGAGTTATTAGGGAGTTACATGGGCATATTAAGTATACACGACATGTTACATTTGACCATGATTGGCATTATTTATACGATACTGCTATCTTACCTTTTATAACTTATTATGTTAATTTTTTTTTCAAATCTAACGATAATTATGTTTATGACATGCGAATGGTTTTCAACTTATTAATATGTGTGTGTGTGTGTGTGTGTGTGTGTGCGTGTGTTGTTGTTGTTGTTGTTGTTGTTGTTTTTCTCTATCGACATCGAACCGTTATAAATAACTTTACCGACATGTTAAATTTGCTGAATGTTCTTGCTCTCCAACCGTTCAGATTCCAGCCGTGGGTGGATCTCGTAGAAAACGCAACAGCGGTGTTTACTTATTGTAACATGACCAAGATGTGCCAATACGAGGACGAAGAAGATTACCTAGAGGAGTTAGAAGAAGAATTAGACGATGATTACGAGGATTATGCCTACAATTATTACGACAGTTATTATTACGGAGAGGATGAAGAGGTTGATGATGATGAAGATGATGAACAAGGACAAGATGAAGAAGTAGAGGGACGAGGCGATGGAGAAACAGAAGGCGAATATGATGATGAACAATATGGGGATTTCTTCCAAGGGGATTCTGGCGTCCAATCCACTGAGTCCGACACAGAGGAGCAGTATGGAGATGTTGGGATGGACAATGTAAGCTTTCAGTCTTCAATTTTATTGTTCACCAATAACTCGGTCTATTATTTTTAATGGGTTTATTTTGGGCGTCGCTGCACTTGGCACGTTTCCAGAATTAACATGCTTTGCACATTCTATTATTTAATTTATTTTTTTTACGTAAAAATTAAAATTATAAAATATATATCTATCAAAATGTTGCCACCATATCTGGCTGGGTATTTCTCAATTTATGATTGAAATATGAGAGTTTTAGTTTATTAGAGTTTTGTGTAGATTCATAATTCAGGTCCTGAATATAATTATGTAAACCTGCAAATCTTTGCGTAATACTTATCAATAATTATATGAATTTGTAAATCTATAATTATGTAAACCTGCAAATCTTTGCGTAATAATTATATGAATTTGTAAATCGAGGGGGGGGGGGTGAAAAGCCCTTTATACGTGGGAGACTACAGCGTTGAGATTAGTGTTTTCGTTGTTCCTTAAACCAACCTATCTTCATGCTTCCCTATAAACATAACCTTATTCGCCCTGCCTTTTTACGTGCTATCCTATAAACATAACTTCATTCCACCCCGCCTTTCTACGTACTATCCTATAAACATAACTTCATTCCAAAACCGCCTTTCTACGTGATATCCTATAAACACAACTTCATTCCACCCCGCCTTTCTACGTGCTATCCTATAAACATAACTTCATTCCATCCCTCCTTTCCACGTGCTATTATATAAACATAACTTCACTCCGCCCCGCCTTTATACGTGCTATCCTATAAATTGACTTCATTCCACCCCGCCTTTCTACGTGCTATCCTATAAACATAACCTCATTCCACCCCGCCTTTCTACGTGATATCCTATAAACATAACCTCATTCCACCCCGCCTTTCTACGTGCTATCCTATAAACATAACCTCATTCCACCCCGCCTTTCTACGTGCTATCCTATAAACATAACCTCACTCCACCCCGCCTCTCTACGTGCTATCCTATAAACATAACCTCATTCCACTCCGCCTTTCTACGTGCTATCCTATTGACATAACTTCACTCCACCCCGCCTTCCTACGTGCTATCCTATAAACATAACTTCACTCCACCCCGCCTTTCTACGTGCTAACCTATAAACATAACCTCATTCCACCCCGCCTTTCTACGTGCTATGCTATAAACATAACCTCACTCCACCCCTCCTTTCCACATGCTATCCTATTAACATAACTTTATTCCACACCGCCCTTCTACGTGCTATCCTATAAACATAA
>RQTK01000031.1:830020-842189 GCA_003991915.1 Elysia chlorotica | reverse complement strand
AGACACCCGACATGATGAGTACAGTTAGACACCCGACATGATGAGTACAGTTAGACACCTGACATGATGAGTAAAGCTAGACACCCGACATGATGAGTACAGCTAGACACCCGACATGATGAGTACAGTTAGACACCCGACATGATGAGTACAGTTAGACACCTGACATGATGAGTACAGTTAGACACCCGACATGATGAGTACAGCTAGACACCCGACATGATGAGTACAGCTAGACACCCGACATGATGAGTACAGTTAGACACCTGACATGATGAGTACAGTTAGACACCTGACATGATGCACCGCGAGTACGGCTAGACACCAGACATGACGCACGGCGAGTACAGTTAGACACCTGACATGATGAGTACAGTTAGACACCTCACATGATGCACCGCGAGTACGGCTAGACACCAGACATGACGCACGGCGAGTACAGTTAGACACCCGACATGATGAGTACATCGAGACACCCGACATGACGCACAGCGAGTACAGCTAGACACCGGACATGACGAGTACAGTTAGACACCGGACATGACGCACAGCGAGTACAGTTATACATCAGACATGACGCACAGCGAGTACAGCTAACACCCGACATGACGCACAGCGAGTACAGCTAACACCCGACATGACGCACAGCGAGTACAGCTAACACCGGACATGACGCACAGCGAGTACAGTTAGACACCAGACATGACGCACAGCGAGTACAGCTAACACCCGACATGACGCACAGCGAGTACAGCTAGACACCCGACATGACGCACAGCGAGTACAGCTAACACCGGACATGACGCACAGCGAGTACAGCTAGACACCCGACATGACGCACAGCGAGTACAGCTAACACCGGACATGACGCACAACGAGTACAGCGAACACCGAACATGACGCACAGCGAGTACAGCGAACACCGAACATGACGCACAGCGAGTACAGTTAGACAATCTGACATGAAGAGCGATGTGAAAGGTGTACAATCATACCAAAGGTATTGAGGCATATATTGCAACTGCACGAAGACAAATTAATAGGTCAGTTGCAATAAAATGCCTCTTGTGCCGTGGACTGTGGCTTAAAAAAAAAAAAAAGCACAGTCCTATCGCTAATAGTAACGTGCACCTTACCTTCTGATACCAATTTTGTGATGTGAATCTAGTTTTATTTTTCTTCCGTAAACTAATCCCGATGTGTAATGAGAAAAGTGTTCATTGCAATGGCCCTGTAAGATGAAACAAACTGACAAGAAAAGCGAAGATACATTTGCAAAAAAATTACCTTTCAGCAAAATTTTAAGCAATATGATCTAGTTTTTTAAACCAAAATAACACTACCATTGAAATTGAGGCGATGTACAGTGAATGAACAAACAATTGCCTCACTGTGGGCCTACCCCGTCGCGATTTTAGATCCATATCTTGGGTTAAAATATTTTATCATGTTTAATTAATGTTCATTTTTTTACATTGTTGATGATTATCGCGTATACAATCGTTTCTTCATGATTATGTTATGGCTTCTTTGAAATTATTCTTGTCCACACTTTGCAAAAAATTAGACCTTTAGGCGCCGTCTTGGTCATATCTTTTTAAAAGTCTGTAAAAAAAAAACAAAGACAGTGAAAAATGGACTATGTAAACTGTTGTTAATTTCCGCAATTTTTTTCCTTACGATTCTAATTCAATCATGGGATCTACGTACCATTATACAGCTGCTGTCTTTCGTGTGCTTCTATGAATCATCTTATTATGATCAACATAATTGATTTTTGGTGGCATTGTGCCGTTGTATACCGATCAACTCAATAGGAATTTAAAAAATGTAAAACTTTGCCATCCAATTTAAGATGCTAATCTCTTTTCTTTTACATAGTGAAAGGCTTTTTTAAACTGGTGATATATATTTTGAATTCTGTCTCAAGATCCATGTTAGACAGTACGAAAATGTTCCATGTCTTCTGTGAAATCTAATTCAATAATTTAATAATTGTATAACTCTTTAAAATGCAAACTCTCGAACGTATACGCTGTTTTAAAACTGTTTTTCGTGTCACCACAATATCAACATTAATTTTTTTTATTTCAGAATTGTTACTTTTAATATTCTATAACGACAACGCCATCATTAAGTTGTATTTTAAGAATATTCCGCTTCAGTTCATGCCTACAGTGAATAAGAATTACTATCCAACCACCTGACATGGTGTTTTCGGTTCTTGGTGCAGTCTCCTCCAAATAATATATACATTTTCCTCATTTGCTTCCTTCGTAACTTTCAGCTGCATAACACTTTTTCGCTCAGGCAGAATTGGTACATTAGTCGCCAGCCATTTTTAATGATAAGCCATTTTCTACGACACGTAATCTTAAGTCAGCAGTTCGTTAAAAAAAAGGATCCAAATCTCAAATATTTCTTACATAAGAATACGTAAAATTTGAACCACACAACGATGCGGCTTTAAAAAATGAGGGTGTTAATCTTTGTAACACGTCATCTATGTAAAACTGCTGATGTTTAGCCAAGACGTAAAGTGTTGTTCTATTTCACACTACTGCTTATAAATAAATGCAATGATGGGAGCATTTTATTTACATGTTCATGGTTTGATAAATGTACCAGGTTTCTATTTCATTAAATTCGAATAAACGTCATCAAAATCAACACAAGTGTGTGTGTGCTTCTTTATTGCTCTGACTTTATCGTTTGTGTATCAAAACATGGTAACTATTTGTTGTGTTACGGGGACGACAAGCATAGTAGAAGCGGGACTGAAGTGAAATGTACATCGATCTATGTGTGAGGAGTCAGATCATCGGAATATAACGGGGCATGGGTGGGATTTTGATTGATGATGCCCATAACTATGTGGTATGAAAATCAAAATTATTGATGTGTCAACAAATGCGGCTAGCCGTTTAGAAAGAGAACGGATCGTAGCCTTGTTGAAAAGGAGTTTCACAGCAAAGTTATTGACTAAAATATCTCCCCTTGCGCCTAGCCATTTACACGGGTAGGCCTACATTCAAATTTTACCAAGGGAAACCATTCAGACCAGCACAAGCCTTGCATACTGGGACTTCCTAATGGGTGTAAACAGTAGGGTTCTCTTGACGGTGTCTAAATCAATTGGGTAGCTTTTCACTACTGTGGGTTTTTAAGTCATCTCGTTTTTTTCTATTCGAAATAAATTTAGGTTTTAGGGTATAATATGGAAACAATGTTAATATGAAGAAAAAGCAAGGACCGATTAAATAATTGGCTGCACTAATTAACTAACTGATCTGAGGTCGCAAATAGTTCGTATAAAGCTGAAGTTTGTAGGTTTAGGATTTTGTTCTCTCCAATAATTTATTATTTTAGTCACATTCCCGTTTTTCACCATTTTCGATTATTATTTTAGTCACATTCCCGTTTTTCACCATTTTCGATTATTATTTTAGTCACATTCCCGTTTTTCACCATTTTCGATTGAAGTTTTTGTCATGCAAGATGGAAAATTAGATTAATGTAAAACAAAATCAAAGTTGGTCAAAGCGACGTTTTACAGATATAAAATCTGGCATCAAGTATGTAATCGAGATCAATAAAAAAAATGCAACAGCTTGAATAATAAATGTTCTTTATTATTTTAAGCTTCTTACTCATTTCTACTCAATCCTATACTCTACGTCACGCTCATGCGGTTTAGGGATTGGTTTCACAATAGTTATATTTTATGTACATGGCCACAAAAGCCTGTATACGAATATAATGCATGGGTAAGAAATAAATAAAAAGAGGAAATTAGAGAGAGAGGGCAGGAAAAGGTATAGCGTAAATCAATATAAATGTCAGCAAGAAGGGAGATAAAATGATATGGTTGTATTGATCCCAAGTAAGATTACCAGTTCTACACCTGCAATATTGATTTGAACAAGTGTGCTGAAGGTGATATATGATGTATTGATCTTTGGGGCTCACCATCAAGGAAGGTTTCTGTTAACTTTATGTAATAGCACACTGCAACAAAATATAATCTTATTATGATTTCTAGCTCTATGCGTGAAAAATATTGTTTTCCTTTTCCTAAACTTACAAGCAATGTGCTTTGTTGAGACTTCTTTTATTTGCTTTTATATTACTTAATTAACTTTTTTTTTCTGTTTTGCTAATTTTTGTTTTCAATGTTTGTTTGTTAAATTTGTTGTTGTTAAATGATATTGTGCTTTCCTATCTATTTTTTACTTTCCTTTAAAGAGATAAAGACTTAATAAGAGGTTTTTCTTCCTTTCCCAGAAGATGCATAGCACGTTCTCTTGTATTGTGTTAAGCTACAAAGCGTTAACTTTTTAAAAGATATATATTTGATTGGCACCTACATGTAACATAAAAAATCATTTAAAAATTCCCCCTTTTATTCCATAGTTCAGGCAGCAGTCTTGCAAAAACTTGAGAGAAGTAGAGGCAGCTTCGTTCAACTTTAATTAAATTAAGTACAATACATGCTATATTACATAAGCAAAGCAATAACAGTAATATAAAGAATACAATGAGTTGTTTCTGTTTTGTTTTTGTTGTTTTTTTTGTTTGTTGTTGTTGTTGTTGTTGAAAGTTTTTGTTGTTTCTTTTTTTTTGGGGAGGGGTGTGTGTGTTCGGCTTTATCTAGAAAGTACAAAGAGAGAGGAGAGGAGAGCTAGGTAAAAAAGACTAAAATACGAACAATAAAAAGCAAAAGGAAAAAAAAAATACATAGTCTGTTTCTTTCTTCTTTTTTTTTTTAGAAAATAAATGCTTGAATGCTTTATTTTTCTTTGTTGTTATCATTCAATTTATTTTTTTTACAATAAATTACTCTTTAATTTACAATATTAGATTGGGTATCTTGTGTACAACAAATCTGTACGGCAAGCAATAGTTCTTTTGTTAAATTTTAAATGCTGCTCAGAGATTTTTTCTGTACAGTATAAATAACCAGCACTGTTTGATATCACCCTAAAAAATGTTCATCATCATAGAATCTTTCATAAAAATATCATTGATTATTGCTAACATCCTCTATCCACCAAAATCAATTCAAAGCATGTTCACTAAGCTACGACCTGCCAGAGGCCCGCAATTGTAAAACCTTCTTTCAACTTTTCTACAGCCAGGCCAAGCTCTTCAGAATATACAGGCTCTCTGTCTTTCTCTTTGTTGCCATCTGCAAAATATGCCTGGAGGAAAGGAAAGAAAAGTACATAATGCCAATATTATTAAACCTAAGTATACACTTTGACCTTATTTCTTTAAAAATAGGTCAAGTTGTAAAACAGTACACCTGGTCATAGCTATTAAAGGCAGCGATAACAACACTATACAAAATATCAAAATAAAACCACAAAATACAATAGATTGGGTTGCACTTCTGTCGTTTTCATAGGTGGTGATTCTTGTGAATTACTAAAAATTGAAAAGAATACAAAAAAACACTGCTTTAATTTATACAATTGTTGTTTATCAAAGAACATAAGGACCAAAAATGCATAGAGCATTCATCAATAAGTTGATAAAAAGTTAAGTCATTAAAATGCATTTCTCGATTATCAAAACTAGGTGAAAAACTGTGATGTTTTTATGCTAAAGATTTGATCACATTTCTAGTTCATGGAAAAAACAAGGGGAAAAAGGCACTCAAATAAATATAAATTTTACTACAATTACAAAAGCGTCACAATGATAAGCTTAATACACACACACACATAACACTTACTGCAAATGCATCGGTCTGATTGTCATATTCAACTTCTACATCATCCTGAATAGGTGCCCTTGTCATTGCCTCAGTAGCTTGTGGCTAATATCAAGAGGAAAAAAATGGTGAGAGTGGGCAGGGGAAATAAAGTGAAACATTAATAAATAATGCAAAATTAGATCAGAAAATCTCAAACCCAGTATAGTAAAATGTCTTTTTTCCTTCTTATCATTATCAAAAATCAAAATCAATTTTTAACTTTTATTTTGACAATTTATATTTAAGCCCTTCAAAAACATGTAAACAAAAACTACTTTTTTGTTGAGCATTTTCTCTTGGCATATACATCATTGGTATAAAGCAGTGAAGAATTAAAAGTATGCTTGTTTAAGCAACAGATTATTTACAATGTTCTAATAACTTAAACTCAATGTGATATGCAAAACAAGTCTTGGTCAAGATAGGAAACAGCATTACAAAGCTTGACATTCTGCTTTAAAATCAAACACTTAAGTAACCTTTGATTAGGTTTACACCCCAGATTAAACAAAGATTCTAATACAGAGCCAAAACCAACAAAGGAGATTCAAACCACAGATCGTCCACTCTCAGTTCAGAGCACTAACCAAATAAGCTGGCATCACACACAAAATCAATATGTTTAAAAACTGTCAGATCTATACTAACCGTGTCATCAACTTCAAATTCTACTCCAAAGATGGGACAGGTGCTGTAGACCTTGTGCAGATTCTGGATCATTTTGGCTGTAGCTTGGAGTTTTTCCAAGGGGTCAATACGGAAGCCAAGCACATATCCACCACTCTACGGAGCAATCACAAATACATTAATGGTGGATTTGAAAATGTTACCATTGGAAGACTATGGTAAACTTCTTTTTTTATAATATCCATTTGGTATCAAAATAAAAAAAAACACGATTAAAAGTTTGGAAAAATGAATTTAGCTCTTAGGTTCCCCTGCACAGTCCCATACAGCAATAGCCCATGCTAAAACCTCGTGTACTCATATTTTTATACATTGTATGGAAGGTGAATGCTACACTCTTACCAAAAACATAGAGAAAAACTGGAAGTAGTAGAAATATGGTATGCAAGAAAATTGCTAATGTGTCATGGAGAGAAATAAAAACAAACAAAGAAGTAACATGGAATACAAAGGATCACTACTAAAACATAATTAGAGAAAGGCAGTTTAAATTCTTTGAGCATAGAAACCAAGCACATGGACAAAAAAAGACATATTACGTGGAGAAATAGAGGGAATGAATTGCAGAAGAGACCACACACAAAATATACAGGCATTCTAAATAAAGAAACCCCAAACCAATGTTTTCAACAAAGAAACTGATAACAAAAAGAAATCGAGGGCCATGATTGTCAATGTCTGCAACATATCTGGCGCATAAAGAAGAAGAATACATCGCATACAAATACATTTCTCAATAATATTTTCATTTAAGTCCTCACATTCAAGCATTAAATTACATAAAAAGAAGGGGGGAAAAGAGTTTGGAACAATTTTAGGAGACTGAAAAAGTAATAAGCACTTGAGTATATCACAAACAAGTAAAGATAAGGTTTAAAAACTAAGCAAAAGAATTTACTTTGTCTGTCTCAATAACTTCTAAATAAAAACTAACTGATTTTTTCTTATAAAAGCAGAGTTTAATTAATTTACCATCACTTAAGGAATGGTTAAAAAATACATTTTTGAGGAAAATACATTTTGGTCTGAATTGTCCAAAAATGACAATTTATTTCTTGTTTACAAAATAATCTGAGGGCTTACCATAGCTGATGTTTCCACAACAAGAGCAATACCAAACTTTGAATCTCGCACTTTCACAACTTTCTGAAAAATTATGAGAAAAGCTGAAGAAAGCATGAGATTTGCCTTTGAAAAAAAACATACAATTTATAAGTGTTTTGGTAGATGGGGTTGGTGGGAGGGAGACAACATTTTTCTGATAATAATTTTGGAGCTAGCTGATAGATAATTTGAGAAGTTTTAATGCTGTCATGTTAAAGAGATGTACATTTCAATTTTACATTATTTCAAATTTATGTCTAGTATACATGAACATGGTTTAATTTGAATCTAAAATCTGAATGAAATGGCACACAAAAAATATTCAATAAAAAATGCACAGTTGCTTACCATCTGCATATATGGAATGCTGACATTAAATGACTCATTGATGTTAGCATGCCACATTAATCGAACATTGGTGATGTAGAACGTCCCCAAATTTCCCTGTAAAAGAAAAAGTTGCTAACAAAAATTATATTAAAAGACAGGAATAGACCTGAGTCTTAGTCAGACAGCTTGGTAAATGAGAGGAGATCATCTGCAAAATTGTGTAACAACTTTTTAGATTGTACAACAAACAAATATAATTTAGCACACAAAACGAATTTAACTGAAGATACTTTAAGACTTTAACAAGACCATATAACCTTTGTTTTTAATTTAATACTATACATATTTTAATACTTTGCATGAAAGATTCCCTACAAATTTGTTTTTCAATTCCCTTTCAGACAAGTTGGAAGATTTAATTAGATTCACAAGCAACTTGCCTGATCACTGGACAAATTCCAAACACCATTGACTTGATCATAAATTTGTTCTTGTGGCAGCAATCTGACTTGCTTGTCCTTGATCAGTGCACCTCTTAGTTTCAAATCTCTATATAATTTTGATGTCTCATAAGCCCTGAAAAAAAAGAATTTCTACTTTCATTTCGGCTAGTCGTGTATTTAATAATTATTATTAAAATAAGAAAAAGAACAAAATATATGAACCTCATTTTTCTTCTTTTTTTGATCATTTTTTTACATTCACAGAATTTAATAAATTTGACCATTATATGTCAATGATTACAAAAATATTAAACATGTACGTGTTCAGATGATCACAACAAATCATTGATTATCAAACAAGTCATACGTTAGGCTTTAATTTTTATTTCTGTTGTAAATTTCTATTGATAAACCGGTGTGAAACAGCTTTTAAATCATACCATGCAAGAATAGTCCAGTGACTTACAAATTTATGCACTTATAAACTTACTTTTGAACAGACATGATGGATGTGAATAGTCTTGGTGAACCTGGTACCTGGACAAATAGAATTATGCAGATAATCAAACTGCTATATACATATCTAATTTTTTTCCTTTCCACTGTTTAAATAACGCTGGAATACCACATACGATAATATATTCAAAAGGCAAAGTAATAAAGAGTGGTACGCCAACTTTAAAATTAGAATGATTAATCCCCGTATGAATTATTTTACATACCATAGAAAAAATATGTGTGTGTGTGTAAGGGAGGGTGAGAGGGGAGGGGAAATTTAGGTATTTGACTCACCAGATTTGTAAATATGAATTCAAATCGTGTTGAGTTACACTTGCACAAAATATACAAAGCTTCCACAGCCCCTCGAAGTTTCTGGCAAAAAAGAAGAGTAAACATGTGGTATATGACTTTCAAGTGATTTTTTTAATGTCTTATACAATTTACATTGCCATATAATATATGCTAAGAATGTCCTGACAATGCAGGAATTCATTTAATAAAAACACATAATCTGATTGAGTGATTTCCAGATAAAGGTAACTATTTGAAATTAATCAATTTAAAAAAAATAAGACATGCCACATGAAGATAATGAACAAATTGTCGTATTGATTTAAAATAACTTAAGTTTGAATGAAAAGACATAAGACATAAATATAACTTACTGACTGTGCTGTGCGTGTTGATAATCCTATAACACAGTTGAAGCCTATTGCTGAAAACACATGACAGTATGAAATGAACATTCAACAATTTGAGTTGTGCACTTCCTTTTTCTACATCAGTCTTTTTACTTGCTATCAAACTATAAAAATGATGTTAACAATGTCATATATGGGCTGATTCTTTTTAATTGAATTTAACTTTTTAAGATGAGAAACTTTTGCAGCTATTATCATAAGGGTTAACAGTAATGTTTCTGCAATAAAGTGTAAAGTTAATATTCTTATTTCAGTACTCAGATAAGTATCAATATAATGTTTCCAATATTGGTTTTATCATATCAATATCTTTTTTTGCAACATTTACTGTCATGCTTTCTGTTGATGAATCATTACAATAAACCTATGAGTTACTCCTTATTGGATTTACATTAATACCTACACAGATTAGCTCTAGGCATTTCAATAGAATGCCATATAATCCTTAGATTGGTAACCATAAGGCGGCCTGTAAGCATTTGGAAACAGAAACAATGTGTGAAAAGGTGCATGAAAACAAAGAAAATGAATAATTTTTTTTACATATGTTTTCTTCAAATATATCAATCATTAAACAATTTTGTAATGTAATTTTATGAGAGAATGAAACATATGGTTTCGAATTGGATTGTATATAAAGATACAAAATTTAGAATATTGATTTTAAAAAATTCAAATGCAAATATCTTATGAAACTATTTGTTCAAAAGATAACAAATGATGGTATTAAGAGATTAAGCACTTTAAATAATAAAAAATATATGTACAATATATTTTAAGTAGAGTTTTAACAGTCATTTAATAAGTACAAGGGCAAACAAGCAACCTGTAAACTAACCTCTGTCTCCATTATTGCCTTTTGTATCTTCCACAGCATCCAGTTGGTCTATCAATTTTTCTCCAGGTCTGAATTTCATTTGGCTGAAAAAATTAATGAGTAAAATAGTTGGGGGTTTTTTTGCTGTTTTATTTTTTTAAGTCATAAAATATCTTCACCTTCGGAAGTTTGCATACATTTAATCTAAATTTTTTTTTTTCAAGTATTTTAGCCCCTTTGATGACTAGTTCTGTTCTTTTACATTGATGACTTAAAGGTCTTAAAAAATTAAAATTATAATACACAATAATGTTTATTTTTCCTCTTCATAGAGAGTCTACATTTGAATATCTCAAATAAAGGAAGTACCTGTCAAGTTTCTTAGTATGCATGTGTATAGAGAAGCAGCTTCTCAACATCATTAAAAACAATGGCTAATAATTTGAAAAAATCAATTATTATAATGGTAAAGATCCATTGGATGTGTAAAAACGGTAAGTAATTTGCAGTTGCAAAGAAATGCGCTTTCTTATGTAATGGCTTTGTCTATTTTTTTCCTTGTAGTTTTCTTCATTTAACCAACTCCTTATGCAACTCAATTTCGCTCTTTTGTTTTCATTTGAAAGAATCTTTACCAGCTTAAGAGTAAATGTTGCCTTTGCTATTCCATATCAAAATGTTATAAACACTCTCTTATAAAGCAGAGTGAAACAATTCAACTTAGCAGGATGTTCTCATGGAACTATTTTCTTTATATTGCTATTAAAAATTAGTGTTCATCAAAATAAAATGTGTCTGGATACAAACCCTTCAGGCCTAGATCTAGATCTAAAGGGACCAGATCTAGATACTTGATTCATAAGGCCCTTTACATCAAGAATGTGGTGTAGATTAGATTGAGTCTAGTAAATGCATTTCCCCAGGGATTTGGGCAGCTTAAAGGTCTTTTTCAACAGTAAAATAAAGCAGCACTCCAGTTTTGTTAGACAGGATAGGAATGATCACAATTCATCTTTGGTTGGCCGGAGATTCATAGACTTGGGGCCTACATTCCGACTGGATCTAGTATCCAAGATTTGCCGAGCCTAACAATAGGTCTAGACTAAAATATAGGTGTTGTTATGGTTGGACAGGTTTGGGTTTATTTTTCCTCTCCTCAGCACTTTAAAATCTAAATTTACCTTGAAGTGACATCAAATCGGACATCGCGATCTTCCCATAGTGGATCGACTGCCATTTTGACGCTTTTCTGTAGCAACAATAATTAATTAAACTCTTCTGACTGAGAAGGTAAAAGTGGCAAGACAGGTGGACCGTTCCTGTGATGCAAATTAAAAAGTGGCAAGACAGGTGGACCCACTGCAAAGGAAGACTTTTCCACACTATCGCTCTACATGTAGGAAAAATGTACTCAACTTCAATACACAAACAATAAAATCAATAGAGCCAGACTTGGAGCCCCAAACCTTAAGATTATGAGAAAATGAAATTGTGGCACCACACCATACACGATTCAACATATCACAGAAACATGCCCAGCCCACACCCCAACAAGAGACGCATTAATAAAGAGGCAATGCACAAAAGAAAACCTGGAATTAAAATAGTGACGATGTTCTGAATAACAATGGCATCAATTTTAATAGTAATATTTATGTCACTTTAGAGTGGTAATAAAGGTAATGGAAGTAACACTAGTGGTATTAATAATAATCGCGAGGGTAATTATGATAATGATCATGATGATGATGATGACAATGATGATGATGATGATGATGATGATGATGATGATGATGATGATGATGATGATGATGATGATGATGATGAT
>RQTK01000031.1:806480-829446 GCA_003991915.1 Elysia chlorotica | reverse complement strand
TATTATTATTATTATTATTATTATTATTATTATTATTATTATTATTATTATTATTATTATTATTATTATTATTATCATTATTATTAGAGATAACGCAATCGTAATAATAGTAGTAGTTGTGGAGGCAATGGTGGTGGTAGTAATAATGGTAGTGGCCGCAGTGCTAGTAATGATAATGGTAACGATAATTATGTAAGAATTGGTAGCAAGACAAAAAGAAAACAAAAAAGGATTTTAAAAAATTAAAATTAACTCCTGGAGATGTAGTAGCAATGGCTATGGTGCATAAGTGGTGGTCGTAGGAGCTACAATAGCCACGGTAATATTGGTAATGGTGGAACAATACTTAATTAGAATACCAATACGGTTATACCCCCGGTTTTAACTATACAGCCATAACATCTGCATCTATTTCATCAATCTCCCCCCTCACTCCTAAAAAGAAAACTAAATGTATACACCTAACCTTACCCGCCCCCCTAGCGTAGAAGGGAAGGTTGTCTTATCTGTCTTAACCTATCCTCCCTTTCCAATTTAGAACCTCCAAATTAGGTAACCCCATACATAAGAGGGCCAGCCTCGTAGTAATAGAATGAATTAGCATAGGATCTATCATGTCTTGCCTTCATCCTGAGCTTTTGCCTTCTATCAACGCCGCCTGTCGCCGAATAGGATCCCCCAGGGGAACCTAGGAGACGTTAACCCCGGAGAGAAGGAGAGAATTCTCTCAGAAAGAGAGAAAGTGTGTGTGTGTTGTTTTTTCTTTGTTTTTTGTTTTTTGTTTTTTTTTTTTTTGGGGGGGACACAAATACAGAGAGAGAGAGAGAGAGAGAGAGAGAGAGAGAGAGAGAGAGAGAGATAGAGAGAGAGAAAGAGAGATAGAGAGACATATATATATAACTCAAAGAGAGGGGGAAGGGGGTTGATATTGCGCTATTCTCACCAATCAAGGAGAACCAAGTGTGAGCTTAGTTGCATTTTGTATTTGTTATTATCTGTCTGCCTCAACGAAGATCTAATCCTCAGCATACACTTGGTTCGAATTATCTTCGCCAGTTGAGGCAGACAGATAACAATTTCAGGGTATCAAGGTGTATCCTGTGAAAACTCTAGTAGAACTAGTTCTAAACTGTGTGCATGCCGCATCTTTTGCCTTGCCAGCACGCCATCCTAATTGTAAATTCTCATTCCCCTTTTAACCTTGGGGGGTTACATACAACTTTCTTTAGATAAGCACAATCATGTTTTTGAAAGACTTTTTTTTTTGTTTCTAGCAATAGCGATATTCAGACCGTAAAACGGTCCTTTTGTTCTGATACCTCTTCTCAAAGCAATTTTTCTCTAGGGTATGAAATATGTAGAGGTTATGTTAAGTTCTATATATAGACCTTTTCCAGCTCTGTGGGTGTCTGTTTTCTGTGTGAAAATCAAATGCATAAAATAACCTGCCTATTTCAAAGTGATTTGTGCAAATGACTGATTAAATAGGTGATACTTGTACTGATTAACTGCCTGTCTCAGAATAATTTTTTTTTTAATCAGAGACATTTTAAAGCAGTAAATTTGAAGTTTTGTGAAATGCGTAAAAAGCGTTCTACAACTTTGTTTTTTGTTGTTGTCCTACTTATCCACTTGTATGCATTATAAATACAATCATGTATTATGCACCTGTGTGTTTCATACACCTTGACAACTTCAATGTAAAGACAAAGTCTATTTTTTGAAGAAATTTAATTGATACATGTTTGTTTTGTTGGGGGTTTTCGTTCAGTAATACATGTAGTATATTATTAGTATAAAATGTCCATAAGGCAACGTGTCTCAATATTGTTTATTTGTGTAGTTTCATAATGATCTGATAAACACTCCGTGCATTTGATGCAAATGCTAACAAAAATGCCTTTTTCTTTTTTTCATAATGTTCCTTCCAGAAGCAAACTTTTGTTGTGACTAATTTTCTAGCAACTTTGTTACGGGATGATGCCTTGCAGATTTGTATCACTATCAGCTTTGAATGATTGGCAAAATGTAAAAAAAAATCATTGTAATGTAGTAGATGTATACAATACAGCCTACATAATATCAAGCCATAATAATTAGTGTAAGTCCAATTCTTACTCATTCTCAAGACCTTCACATTGAGCAATAAAATGTTACAAACCATATAAAGCTGATGCACTGGATGGCAAGAAGCGGGAAGAATGTTGATCATTTCTAGATACCACAGTGTATTGTGAAACACATGCAGGATTCTTCAAGGTGAATATAGAAGATTTATACGATACAATATGCTTCAAACAATTTAACATTTGAAGCAAGAGGTGATCTCTATGTAACTTCAGTCTTCACTTTCCTAGATACATGTGCGAATAGCCTCTTTCTGTTTTCTATCTAACTTGCTCAACTTGTAAGCCTTTATGGCCTTATTCCCAGACTTGGTGGCTTAGCACTTAGGCAAAAGAAAAAGCAACCGTTAAAGAAGAGGACCAGCTAGAATCGAGTCCGGTAGAGGGGATTTGTTGCGGCCCTATGTTCAACAATGAATTAAAGGCTTAAACTAGAAAAAAATACCATTGTTAGTGGCATCTGACAAGATGGCATAAATATAATCATGAGAAGTGTTGGAAGGTCTAGAGTGCTCAGCATAAGCCCTTTTTTCTCAAATACTGATTTTTAAATTGATAATGTTACTCGTAATATAAATTATAATTAAATGCTCGTAATATAAATTATAATTAAATGCATTATCAAGTTGTACATAGGCTTAGCCATTTGTAGGATCGGAAATGACTAAGTTGCCATCACATCAGAAAGCTTAACATTTTTCTAAATAAGTTGTCAAGAACAAACTAAAAATTTTATTTGCTTTTTTGTATCATGTTTTGTTGTCCTTGGGTGTTAGTTTTGCAACAAAATATATTAAGTGCAATGTTATATTAAGTGCAATATTAACATTTCTGTAAAGTCCATTTTCTTTGATACAAGAACTTACAAAATATAATGTAAATATATTAATAAGATTCCTTTTTATTAAGTGACAAAAGAGGCAGCCATATATAGGATAAAAATTCTACAAGGTGCACAATTTTCCAAAAACATCTTGCAACACTTTTCAATTCAGAATATTCAGAGAAGAATAAACACAAAAGTCAAAGGCTTGTTTTTTTCTTTTTTCTTTTCAATCTAACTTTAAATTTTAAGTTTAAGACACAATATCAATTAATAAATTTAAGATGATACGCAGCAACATCATTATAACAGGCACAGTTGCAGAGAATAGAGCTGTGCATTTGTAATTTTACAAGATATTTATTACAACTTGAAAGGCATTTTTATCTGTCTTTTCACAAATGGGCTTGATTTAAAAGCAACTCCATTAATAAGAAATACACCTACCAAAGTTTTCTTGTTTTTAACGATTTGAATTAAAATGAATCTATTGCAATTGAATAGAATTTTATAATTTGAACCATGAAAATCTACTGTAGTTCATTAGATTATTCAAACATAATAAGTGTGAGCCAATGATTGACAAATACATGAATCTTGAATTTGTCAACAGAAAAAAAAAATTACAAAATAAAAAAAACTAATTTATGAAAACAGTTTCGTCTTTGCGCTTTTTCTGTGTGACGGTTCCTGGCTTGTGCTGGGCGTCTGGGTGGTTTGCCAGCTCTGGGGGGCATGGAGACACAGAGCTCTGCAGCAGACACTGTTTCAGGTCATAGAAAGTGGCACTGTCCTCTTTGGTGATGAACGTCACTGCCACTCCATGCTTGCCAGCACGACCGGTACGACCAATACGATGGGTATAGTCTGAAAATACATGATTTAAGTCAATAAAAAGCTTTCAACCAATACTGCATTAATATTTCTAAAAGGTTTATAAAAATTGTACATCCTACTACTTCTAAGATACTTAAGTAACATAAGACATCGCCCTAAAGAAATTTAAATTATCAGCAAATCCGTAACAATATTCAAATAATGCAAGGAGATGTCAGTTAGGATTCTTAATCTTAACGTTCACAGCGATATAATGGTGACAGAAAATGGAAAAATAAATGTGTATTTGTGTAATTGTACATACCTTCTATGTTTCTTGCCATGTCATAGTTGATGACCATGGAGACATCCTTAATATCAATACCACGGCCAGCAACATCTGTAGCCACCAGAATCTCTTTGGAGCCGTTCTTTAAACTAGCTAGAGCAAACTCTCTCTGTTCTTGTCCTTTGCCACCATGAAGGGTGCAAGCATTGTGCTGAAATATACAGGACAAAACAATGGAGACATAAAGTATGTAACTCTTGCAGACATAAAATTAGTCTAGTGGGGGGGTGGGGGGGGGGGGAATATGTGTTTAATTGTGTTTAAAACTATTTATTCGTATGTATACATGTACTTTGTCAGTGTAACAAGGCAGCTGGTGTACTTCTTTTTCTTTTTCAAAATAAAATCAGATCTGCCAGTAACTATTTTTTACCATACATTAGGACTGGCTTAATTTGGGAAATTTCAGGAGAAAGAATCATTTCCTGATTATCCTGCCTTTTCTTGATTTCCAGGGTTTCACTTTCAAAAACATTTATCTTATTCATAGATCGATGTATGAGAGAGAGAGAGAGAGAGAGAGAGAGAGAGAGAGAGAGAGAATTGAAATGATAAAGACAGTTTTTGTTGAGATCTAGATCTCAAGTCCAGATCTAGATGTGAGATCAAAAGATAGAAATAAAGAGATAGAGGAGGAGAGAGGGGAAAAGACAGAGATGAAAATGTGGGAGTGAATGAAAGATTATCAGGAAGATGATGGGAACTAACCTAGTAGAGATAAAGATCTTGATCGACAGTCTAAATTGAGATCGAGAGAGACCAAGGGGTAGAGAGAAAGAGTGATAGATAAAGATTTGGAAAAGAATTAGAAGAGGGCTAGGTGTCACGAAAAAGGAGAAAGAGAGAGAAAGATAAGAGATAGACAGAGACAGATACAGAGAGATAGAGACGGACAGAGACAGCGAGAGAAAGAGAGAGAGGTGGAATGCCTGAGTTAATGAAAGACTATCAATGAAATGAAAGGAATAGTCAAGATCTTGAGCGATCAAGGGAGATAAAGGATGTCTGGCAATTGCGAAACCCAACACAAGTTCCGTCAATACTCACCTGGGATGTCTTAAACCGTGAAAGCTGCTGCTTGCAGGTAGACATTCTAAAACACTTTCCTAAGCATGCTCACTTTATGTTAATTTATTAATAATTTGTTTCAAAATCCTGTTTCTCATGTACAATTGATAAATCATTTTCCCACAACGCCATTATTCGAGAGTGATGACTGAATTTCGTACTGTTTAAGCAGGTAATATTTCCAGATTTCTCGATGGCATTATATAGCAGAAATTATGTTCCCCTGCATCTTTCCCGATTTCACTTTTCCTGATTTTGCGGGTCTGACTGTAATAATTAGAGATCATAATAATGTTGTAGTATTGTAATCAAACATGCAATGGGTCTAGTTAGTGATTTGGGTTATAGCCAAAGGCTAAGGCGTGTCCATTTGTGATTCTAAAGCAAGCCCTTCATTAAAGCCGTTTAATTTACCCCCATTTTCTCCAAAGACTTTGCCAACACATCTGCTCCTTTCTTCTGGTTGACAAAAATGATAATAGGTGGCTCAATGCCTTTATTAAGGACATCCACAAGCTTTTTCCTGAAAGTAAAAGACAAAAAAGGTATAAACCATTAAATAAAGACGAAAAAAATGTAAATTTAAATATGAAGCACCATTGTAATACTGTAATAACATGGCTTTATGTATATGCACCTTATAATAGACAGAATGATACAGGGAATATGTACGAGAAGAAGGTGTCTCAAAACAAAACTGTTTTAAAGGTGGGCTAAATATAATTTTGCTTCTTAGGAGAACAAAAATTTATATATAATTTAATCTTTGTGACACTGTATACTGCGAGCTATTTCAGCTGGGAATCCAGCTTTTCAAGAGTTCCAAGCATTTTGCCTATAATTATTATTACATATATATGTCATTTCAACAACAACAGCAACAACATACACAATGTAAGTCTACCTTTTTTCATTTTCACCGACAAAGTAGACATATTGTTCTACACTGTCTACAGGTTTGCCAACATTGCCTATGTAGACAACAGTTGGTCGTCGCAGGAAAGTCCTTGCAAGACGTTCAATAGTTGGGGGCATAGTGGCTGTGAACATCACCGTCTGGTGAGGATAAAAAGAAACCAAAAAAATCAACAATGACACTCAGCAGCTTGTATAAGACATGTCAAATAAAAGGTATGACTTTATTGCATAAATAATTTTATCACATAGAAAATTATCCTTAAAACAAAGAAAAACTGAAAATGTTAAGAACAATTTAAAATCAGTCTTTTCTTTTTTAATAACAAAATAAAACCCTACATCTTTACGATAAAAACAAAATGTGAGGAACTGGCTGGTCTTCGAAGGTTATTACCTGTCTGTACTTCTGCTTGGTGTTAAAATTTTGCAACATAGCCGTATCATCCTCTGCATCTTCAGTGTCAGGCTTCTCATTGGTCACTGGCAAGTAGTCGAGAATTTTACGGACTTCAGGTTCAAAACCCATGTCAATCATACGATCAGCTTCATCCATTACCACATAAGTACACTGGCCCAGGACAAGGTAGCGGTTTTCAAGGACATCAATCAATCGACCAGGAGTGGCAATAACAATCTAGGAGAGAAAAAATTATATTCTGTCATAAAATTCAACATGAACATGTGCTTCTGTTCAACAAAGAAAACTGAGCAAAAAGGGTTTTTGAAAAAACTCGGTAATAGCATTTTATTTTATTTTTCTTGATGTCTCATATCAATGTATTGTTCACTTTTAATGTTTGCATTCCTTATATTTCACAATTTGATTTTTAAAAACAAAATTTATTTAAAAACACCCCCCCAATTACAACATACATGAATCTAAATCAATATAATGAAAATTTCCAATAAGATTGGATTCACCACTTACAGCAATAAGAAAGTTTGATGCAATAAAAATGCTGATTTTTCAAAATTTCGAACTCAACAACAGTTAATTTTTTGTGAAAACCTACCTCACATCCAAGCCGAAGTTTAAAGCCTTGTTCCTCTCTCGAGATGCCACCAATTATGGAAACGACACGAATGCCAATATCTTTTCCAAATTTAACAGTTTCCTCCTCAATCTGTTGAGCCAGCTCACGAGTTGGAGCCAAAATAATGGCATAGGGGCCCTGGTCTGCATCTTCCATCCTATTTAAATTTGTACAAGAAAATTTAATATTTCAAGGAACTATGTATGCAGTAGCATATAATATGATACTTTGTTCCCCACCTCCAAACATCACCTTTTTGTTTTAACCGAAAAGAAACAAACATGACCTACTATGACTGCAAACGTTTTTTGTTGGGCTTTTTTCAATAACCATTTACTGCCCTACTCTCCCAAGAACAAGATTAGAATAGATGCATTAAAAGCTTTTATGTTAGTTCGCCAAGAGTTATGGAATGCAGCAAGAAGACACAACTCTAATTAAGGTTCAAGTCAGATTGTCACACAAGAGGATTGAGTAATGCTAAACTGTGCAGATCATTCTAGCCTTTAAAAAAGAACATAAAGTACGTAAACAAAAGAAATTATTTAGATCTATTAGAAGATGAATCTATGACGTTTCTGCTGTCTCTCAAAAAAGTGGGAGAACACAAATCTCATTTCTTATTGTTTGTTATTTTGGTCTGAATTGATCATTAAAATATATTATTGAAAAGGGTACTGATTTGAAATGAAGAAGAAGAAAAAAAAAAGGAATATCTGATAGTGATACAGAAACAGAAAATTAGGATGATTGGTAATAAATCGAGATATAAACCTTCAATCCGCAAAGTGAAGGAGTCCTTAGAAACTTGTGCTGCAGGTAAGCTATGTTTAATACTCTTACACCAAAAAAGGCTCTCCCCCAAAAGAAAATTAAACACACAACTTGAACAAAATTAAGAATATTTAGGTAGGGATTCAGAGAAATGCTATCCTACAAATTAAATTATATTATTGTGTGCAGTGAAAAAAAAAACAACTCTATAAATATGGTAATTACTTCCCTATGCCTTATTTCTGGAAACAGTAAAACATTTTTAAAAATTATGTCTATAATTGTTTGGGAGTATAGGGCTCTATAGAGTTTTCAAAAAGTTATAGTTTATAAGAAAACTTAGGAAGGCATGTGGATTTTTATCAAAATATCGAAATGTACTATTGAAACCTGGGCTTTGCTTTCAAATTCACCTGTGTATTAAATTTAAAAAAACATTATTGATAATGTTATTCATAGGCTTTTGCTGTCTCTCAAAAAAGTGGGAGAACACAAATCTCATTTCTTATTGTTTGTTATTTTGGTCTGAATTGATCATTAAAATATATTATTGAAAAGGGTACTGATTTGAAATGAAGAAGAAGAAAAAAAAAGGAATATCTGATAGTGATACAGAAACAGAAAATTAGGATGATTGGTAATAAACCGAGATATAAACCTTCAATCCGCAAAGTGAAGGAGTCCTTAGAAACTTGTGCTGCAGGTAAGCTATGTTTAATACTCTTACACCAAAAAAGGCTCTCCCCCAAAAGAAAATTAAACACACAACTTGAACAAAATTAAGAATATTTAGGTAGGGATTCAGAGAAATGCTATCCTACAAATTAAATTATATTATTGTGTGCAGTGAAAAAAAAACAACTCTATAAATATGGTAATTACTTCCCTATGCCTTATTTCTGGAAACAGTAAAACATTTTTAAAAATTATGTCTATAATTGTTTGGGAGTATAGGGCTCTATAGAGTTTTCAAAAAGTTATAGTTTATAAGAAAACTTAGGAAGGCATGTGGATTTTTATCAAAATATCGAAATGTACTATTGAAACCTGGGCCTTGCTTTCAAATTCACCTGTGTATTAAATTAAAAAAACCATTATTGATAATGTTATTCATAGGCGTTTCATATATGACTAAAAAATCATACAGTGGAAGGAAAAGTATTTAAAAAAAAAAAAATTTTTTTAAATAACAATTATATCTTAAAATACTACTGAGCAATAATATTGAGACTAACCTTACAATTTTAGGGAGTCCCATAAGCCATGTAAGCAAAGGTATAAGAAATGCTGCTGTTTTTCCACTGCCAGTTTCAGCAACACCAATAATGTCCCGATTTTGCAAACCAATTGGAATAGCTTGCTTTTGAATAGGAGTTGGCTCCTATGAAGGATAAATAGTTACAAAATTGATAGATGTAACATTCTGTAATTTTTCAAAAGTAGTTCATATAAGGAGCCTTTCAAATCCTTGCCTGAGCTAGGGTTCTTGTTCGAGATCAATTTTATTGTAAAATGTATGAGGTAGATACCTAAAAATTGAACAGATGTGAAGCCTGGCTAACAATAATTACCAAGGAAGATAGAAACCATGCAAAGTTATTTAATTTCCAAAAGAAAAAAATGAAAAAAAAAGAAAATGTCAGAAAAATAGCTTAAATAAGTAAATAATAAAAAACCGGAATAAATTAACCCATGATGTGTCCTATTAAATCATAACATTACATTTTACTTATCATGCTGAACTACCTGTGGACAGTGATTAAAAAGTATATTGGGTAGCAAAGTCTAATCGAATATAAGAATGGTAAAATGGATGTTGGACTTTGCCAGGCCACTTATTGAAGAGCAAAAGATAGTTTACATTGCTCAATCCTCTCACTGTTCAGAGTTCTTCCCACTACCATACAAATTGTGGGTAAAAGTTATTGTAAAGATTAGCATTAAAAGCATCTGAGCATTTCAACTAAAGGGGACTTATTGGTCTATTCCACCTGTCATTTAATAATATGTGCCATGAAAAACTGATAACCTTTAATTAACAATCCAAATATTTGAAAATGGTTATTTATCATAAAAAATCTTATGTGGATTGATATTTTAAATAAATGTAACATCATGATATAAAGAAAATAATATGAGTGTATTTTACCTTGTATCCCACTTTATCAATAATGTCCAGTAACTCTTTTGGAAGATTTGCCTCTCGCCAAAATCGAATGGGATTTGGAATTCTACCGCCTTTGCAGCTGATATTAAAATCTTCTTTGAAGATACGCCAGTCTCTCTCCTGCATGTTCTCCAGGGGTTTATCTGACCAGTGACGATCATCCCATTTCTGTTTAGCCTCTTTATTTGCCACATTTGACAAACGTTTTCTAAAAGAGAAAGATATATTGCTTACTCTACAGTGTACTAAGTTCCATTTTGCAATTTTTTTTACAATTATTACATTAACTAGCATCAGATATAAAATTTCACACAAAATCATTATGCATTGAATTCAAGGCATAGCATGGTACAGTGGAAACCTCACAAAACGAAGACTGATAATTCGAGTTTCTCATAATCCAAATTTTACAAGAGAATGTTATTTTTTCCTCTTTGGCCCTATTAAAATTGGACTCACAATTCAAATTTTTTCTGGTTTAATTCTCTTAATTAGAAGCTCACACCACCCACAGGCATTAGAAAAGTACTATCTGTCAAGCAGCAGCTGCCCAAGACATGCCTTTTAAAGAAATGGGGTTGGGAGAAAGTTGTTATTGAAAGAAAAAAAAAAGAAAATTATCATACACACAGTTTTATGCAAATGTCTACTAATTTTGACACTATTAAGGTTTATCAGGCCTGCCTACTTGAAAAAGCCCATTTAGGTACTCCATGAGTAAAAAAAAATGATATTCTTCAGGAAAATAGGTACAAATGCATTTTACCCTACTTATTGGGTCGGTGTTATCGGTACATACGGGTCCCAAAACTGGCGTCTGATACTTGAACTAAATCTATATCATAGATGTGAAGATTGAGAGATTGGTAGGCCTATTTATTAGACGAATAAACAATTAACTACATAGATCTAGGTAAACGTTACATGTAAACGCGAAAAACCTGCCCGATAGTCAACACAAAGTGAGATTAAACGCAAATCATCAAGTGTGAATGACTAAAAGTAAAGACAAAGAGAGTTATTATTTTTTGGAGGAATGAACGCGAAAGACAACAACACGTAAGGGTTGATCGATATCATTGACGTTGCTGACCAACCCAATCTCAATAGCACTACGAGCAGTAGAAATAATAGAAAAACATCGCCTATTGATTTAATAATTTTATCATTTTTATATTTTCAGTAATACAAAGCGTTCAAGGGGGTTCAAAGGGACTCTAGTTTTGGTTGTGTGATTGAGAGAAAATCGCAGCCGTACATCAATGGTACGTTTTTGTCTTTTTTTTTTAAAACAGCGGATTTGCCCAGACAGTCATTGTTGTTTTTTTTTATTATTTAAAAATGTATTGGATAGACAAAGGGTTCGAAAATAAACCAAAGTGTACGGATTGACAGCTCTGGGAGAAAGCTTACCCCTTTCGAGCATCTCAAAAACTTAAAATAGGCTACGATAAGGAACGCCAAAAACTTTTAACTTATCACAAAACATGTGATTGAGAAGAAATTGGGTAAAATGCAATATGTTGAGTTGATTTGAATTAAAGTTTAAGGGGAAAATGTAATAGATGCGGAACTGGGCGAGTCTTGGGTCTCTTGATAAGTGTCAAACAGAGACAGCAGCACCTTGAAAAAAGTGAAGTAGGAAAAAAAAATAGCGATTGCGCTGATAAATATCTTCAGTTTTAAAAATCGGTACATTACTTCGGAAAATCAGGAAATCAGGATTGACACCGAAAATGGGGTTGTACCTATCAAATTGGTACAAGTAGTCAGGTCTGGTTCTGGAATTTGAATCTTTTTAATTCGAAGTTTAGATCAAATCCCAAGCAATTTGAATTATGAGGTTTCCACTGCAATTAGATTTTAGAACCTCATTTAAAAAAAGAACTGTAAAGACAAAGAAATCACAAAGAAATCGTTAAATTTAAAAGTTTAAAACAATTCATTTAGAAGAAGCAGTTACTTTTTATGACAAAGGGGAATGAACGGCAATATTTCTTTGCCCATTCTCATTCATGCTTTACTTATATTTACAGAAACGATATGAAATAGTATTGCATTGTTTTCTAGGTTAACCAAACCACGAGGGGGGGTGAGCGGAATATATCTGGAGAGTATCCTGTAGAAGAGGCAAAAAAATTGATCAAGGATACCTAACATAATACAGAAATACATGTGTACTCACTTCTCTTGGTCTTTTTCTGCATCTGTTCTTCTTTTTTCCATCAAGTCACCATAAAATTTAGACTGATCTTTTTTCTGTGCCTGGAGAAAGTGAAACAAACAAAACTTAATTTTTAGAAAAAATATTTAGAGATAAAAGTCAATTGGTTAAAGCTTCTGCTATAAGTGATTCTGCCTGCAGAGATCAGTGATCAGATAGAAAAATGAAATGCACAGATATAAAATAAACAGAAGTCTGATGGGTCAATTTTTTTTGTACTACATGGAATATTTAACATACTGTGAATCAACATACCACACTATTAGTTTCTTGATTAAATTGAAAATAATTTGCTCAATATAAGAAAAACCATGTCCCCCTCCTATTACCCTTACAAAATCAAAATTGCATCAATCAAAAGATCAAGATCTTACTTTGATATCAATGCCGCCAATGTTTCCACGACCAAAGAACTGGACCTGGTGCTTTTCTTTATAGAGCTGGTTGTAGTCAAGAGATGTGTCATCCCCTGCATCCCAGTCAAAGACAAACTTGCGATCATTTAATCGTCGAACACGCTTCCGCTTCTTGATGATCCCCAAATACCTTTCCTGTTAGATTAATTGTATTAAAAAAATTGGTTATATTGTTTAAGTTTGAAGATATTTTTTTTGCATTCAAATATATTGTATACCAGCACTGGTTACTTTCACATATTTCACCCATCCTTTGGTATTTGAACGTTAAAGACTTAGTGGTTCATCAGACAAACAATGATTTTTTTTTCAAACTGAAGGGTATCTCTAAATAGTGACTTAATCATGGAGAAAAAAAGAAATTATGTATGGCATACTGAATATAATGTCTTTCTTTCATGTTTACTAAATACTATCTGAGTGAGCCAGTTGCATTTGATTTGTTTGTTCTTTGTTGGGTTTTTTTCTAGTTTCAAGGACATCTTGGTACAGCTTCATATTCCTTTACTTTGGTTGAAAGATTTGTCACTGATTAACCCTATTTGTACATGGGGATGACTTTGACAACCCAGGGATCATTTTTATTAGTTTTAAAATACTTAGGATCAGTATATATAATTATATTCGTGAAATTTTCTGATAAATGAGAACACCAGAAATATAGCCAAAATCTTAAAATATACTGATCTTAAGTCATTTCTCAAATCTCCCCAAATTTGGGAATGATGTCTTTTATACCCCATCTCCAAAAGAGGCAAACAAAAACTATGATTAGTACCCGGGGGGTGACACAGACATCCCACTGCTGTAAAGAGGACAGCTTAGGTGTATTTCTATCTCTACTTAGAATTATGATACAGAGAAACAGGCCAACAACTATAGAGGCTTTAACAGGCGAAGCTAGACCTAGGGACCAAATAATGATGCTAGCGACTGAGGGAATAAAGTGAAAATAGGTTAGAAGGGTTCGATCCCCGTCCATGTCATCAGTCTAAAAATGTGTCTTTCTCTACTTGTCTTATCTGTTGGTCTCAGCTAGACCTAGGTTTGTGGCTGTCCCTTCTAACCTATCTCTACTTAGAGGATGAAGCAGACATCCATTACCTGATACCATGCATCGCCTAGCATATCTATTTCTTTTTATCCTACTTCTCCTCCTGCTCACGCTACTATATTTTTTTTAGTTTTACTTCTACTCTTGCTACTTTAACTCCCACTCCTACTCCTTATTTTCCTAATACTACTTCTACTACATCTTTCACTTCTTATCCTCCTACTGCTCCTATATTACCCCTACTCATTATCAAACTCTAACACTAACCCCTCATCTTTTCCCCCCTCTTCCTTCAACTACTACTACTCCTTTTGCTCCTCCTACTACTCTTCTCCTTTATATGTTTTACTCCTACTCCTGCTACTTTTACTCCTACTCCTTTCACTTCTATCCTCTTACTACTACTATTCCTACACCTAACCCTATTCGTACTCCTACTCCTCTTACTACTTTTACTTCTACTCCTCCTTCTCCTAGTTTCACCCCAACTCCTGCTCCTACTAATTTCCTCCTCCTCCTCTTCCTAATCCTACTTCTACTCCTAGTCGCACTAGTGCTACTGCTACTCCTGTCCATGTCATCAGTCTAAAATATGTCTCTGTCTACTTGTCTTATCTGTTGGTCTCAAGCTAGATCTAGGTTTGTGGCTGTCCCTTCTAACATTACTACTTCTACAAATTTCTACTACTTCTGTTGCAAATTTGTTGAAGTGAGTTTGGCGGAACAAAAATAATAGCAGCATCAGCACTCAGTACTGTGAACTTAAAGATTTTAGTCTTATCACAATTATTTAATCTAATGTAAAAAAAAAAAACAAAGATCAAAGAATTTCTTACCCTTATTGCTTCTGTTTCTTTGTCTTTATCCTTTACATCTTTAACTTTACCCCTATCATCTCCTTCGTCTTTTCCCTTTTCCCTTCTCATCTGCCGCTCTCTGCGCTCTCTCTCTCTTTCTCTATATGAATCCCTGTCACGATCCTCTGGATGAAAGTAAAGTAAGTCCAAATTCCAATTTGGTAAACAGGAAAGTTTGTGGTAAGCTAACATTTACAGCATTGTAATATAGTAGCTACAACTGAAAAAGACTTTAATAAATGAACAGCCTAGAGCAGTATGACAGGTGCTATCCTATGAATGGTGTATAATATTGACAACATGTGGATAAAGCACCAAACATTGGATATAAAAGAGGACTCATATGATTCTATATGTTAATTCGCTCTTATTATCTCAGTACAGGGATGCACCAAGCTCTAGATCTTAGGTAGAGGGGAAAGAGGGGGGGGGGGCAGGGGATCAAGCCCCCCTGGGTCTGGGAATTTTCAAGGCTTTTTAAACCACCAACTGCGATACACTATAAAGGTAGCAACAGTTTGGCTAAAGTTTCAACACATGAGCTGGCAGGCAACAGCAATCATCCATCGGAAATAACAGATCTAGATTAAACTTAGATCTATGTTCCCAAATCATGATAACCATATATAATCTGCGCTAAATCCAAGGACAAACAACTGTTAACGGTGAAGGTATGCTGAGCAGAAAATCAGACTGTGAATAAACTGTTTGAGAATATATCTTATATCTAGGTTAACCTGGAGTAATGGGGTTAAATTGTTTTCCAATTCATCAGAGCTTGACAGGCACCTTTCAATCATGACAATGTCACGCAACCTAGAGCGCTCACCAGGCCACAAGTCAGTCATCAAGCTTCCTCAGGGATAGGCCTTGGGTCAATAGGTGATCCTGGGGCATGCCATCGGGCCTTGGTGTTGTTTTATCTGATACCACTAAACTAATCATACTGAGCAGAGATACATGTGAATCAGAGAGAGGGAGAGAGGGAGAGAGGGGGAGAGGGAGAGAGAGAGAGAGAGAGAGAGAGAGAGAGAGAGAGAGAGAGAGAGACAGACAGACAGACAGAGAGACAGACAGACAGACAGAGAGACAGACAGACAGACAGAGACAGACAGAGACAGACAGACAGACAGACAGACAGACAGACAGACAGAACAACAGACAGAGAGGAGGGGTAGAGGGGTAAAACAACTGGTGCGAAGGATAACATTAGCAAGATTTATAATTTATAGTGTAGTGAGACATAGAGGGGAGAGAGAGAGAGAGACAGACAGACAGACAGACAGACAGAGACAGACAGAGACAGACAGACAGACAGACAGACAGACAGACAGACAGAACAACAGACAGAGAGGAGGGGTAGAGGGGTAAAACAACTGGTGCGAAGGATAACATTAGCAAGATTTATAATTTATAGTGTAGTGAAAGCTGTTTTCTGGTTTACTTTTACATGGAAATAAAGATCATTTGGCCAAATTTTAAAGAGTCGAGAGAATTTAAATAATTAACACAGGAACAAATCTTTTTTTTTTTTTTTTCTTGTTTTTTGAATGATCAGTTTCCAATTATAATTATTTTAACACACAATAATCGAAAAGAATGGATGTTAACATCAAATATAACATCAGACATAAACCATCCTCTTCATAGTGAATATGAAACATCACAAAGAAGTAAAAGATTGATATAAAAAATGGCCTGAACAGACAGATATAGAAACTCGTTTGTACCAGCATCCATTAATACGGCCCCCCCTGTAAGTATAGCAATTTTGCAGCAAACCTCGGTCTCCGGGTTGAGAGAACCGCGGTCTGGGTCCGATGGTCGACGGATTTGTCTGATTTCGTCCCCTGTAACCCCGCTGTTTGTGTGTGGCAGCACAAAAATTATCAGGCGTCAGTCTTGGGATGCGTTCAGATTGTAGTCTAATGAGTGCTGGCGTTGGAACAACTCAACTCAACGCCATTCTTATAGGACTTGTGTCTGTATGCAGTGGTATGCGTGTTCTTGTATATGCGTGAAGAGGTGTGTGTTTTTAAATAAGAATTATGTATGTTTGGCTGTGTATAATTTCAACAATTTTATATTTGAATGTAAAACGCTTGTTTTATTTTATCATCATTACTAATATTATATTTTTAATCTCACACATGTACAACTGGTGTTGTGATATTGAATCAAATGTATTATTGTACGACCAAGAAAAATTTCCCTATGGGTTGATAAAGGCTTCTGTTATCTTATCTTAAGATAACTTTTTTTTTTTTTTGCTTTGTAAATGTTTTTAGCTTAAATTTTATAAAAAAAACACAACCAAAAATAGACCCAAGAGGGACCCAGTCACAACATAGCCAAGTAAAATCAAAGATCTTGTACAGAATGTAACATCTTTGAGTAAAATGCAATAATGCACTGCCCACCTGTTGTGGTGTGTGTCTGTGCAAGAGCGGCAGCAATTGTGCCTAGCTCTACAAAATAGGAAATTGTTTATATGATCGTGCAAGAGTAAGAAGTTTGAGGGGACCGGCGCTTGAAACCAAAGATGGTCTAAACCAGACAAAATGGTTGCCCGAAAATGGATTTTTGAAAACAAACTCTCTGTCTAGCACCGATATAATCAAAGCCAGAGGATCCCAGATTGACAGATCGCCGGCAGCGGAAGCGGGTGGTTTACTTTGTTGGGTTCAGACATCTCCCTTAAGCCAGTTGAAGAAAAAAAAAAAAACGGTCTTCGTCACTGTGGATCTAGGGTTTGTGTAACCAATGAAGGCTGAACACCACATGGTAACAAGGTTTTTTTCCCAGGAAAAATATATATGGTGGAATGTCAAACTTTCCGGAATTTTCTACAAAAATTTGCGGAGCACCAAGACCCAAATTATATATTTCGGAAATTTCCGGAATAGTGGCATACCTGTCTATATAAAAGCAAATATTTAAATTTGCAACACAGAAACACCATTCACCTTTTCACCATGTTTGACAAACTGCCTAGTCATTCGTTAGAAACTCTTGTATTGAAAGGCATGAAAGAGCAGCATGGATGAAGAGTTGCCATGAATTTGTCAACTCTGTATGGTAACAAATATTTTATCTGAAATTTTCTCAAAAACCTGAAAACCTTTGAAACAAAACAAATATCTTACCTCCACGGCTGGCTGCTTTTAAGAACTCTACTTGTTTGGTTCTTTCCTCCTCCATTTTGCGTCTAGCTTCATCTGCAGCTTCTTGTCTTTTCCTTAGGGCCTCTGCAACCCGCTCTTCTTTTGTTAAAAACTTGGGCTTGAATATTATTTAAGACAATTTTAATTGATTTGGTTAAAAACATATTTCTTATTTTATACTGTATTCAACACAACAGCAAGTAAAAAAAAAAAAACGGTATAATATAAATACAGTACTGAAAATTTCTAAGCCTAGAGAATACACGTTTTCATATTACAAAAAGCAGAGTGATCATTAAAACGTTTATTCAAAGTAACTTACTGAAAAAAAATGTGAATTAATTATGGTAAAGATTTATTTGAAGGGACAGGGTTAATCCTGAGAATATGAAAACAAATGCCTCACATGGAAAATCAAAGAGCTGTTACAGATAAAAAAAATTCAAACAAATAAACTTTATAACAGAAATTTAAAAAAAAAAGATTTATATTTTTCTATGTTGTTGTTGGGTTGGTTTAACATCTAATATCAGCACTTTATAGGCTATATTGTGGACAGGCCCAGAGACTGACGTCTGACAATTTGATGTGCTGCCACACACAAGACAGGGCGGGGATACCATGACTCCTGTCTCAGCGGGTCACATTAATCTGACACCCAACCAGTAGGGAGCGCAATTGCCAGGGCTCGAATCCGGATATTTTGCGCCCCCCTATGTTTTTCTAATAGAAGGTCATTATTGCTATCTTTTTTTAACCACAAATCCAGATTAATCAACAATTGAATTACAGTCTGTTTTTCTATTATAAGGTTGTTGAGAGTAGAAATAGAACCATGCACTCTCTATGTTTACCTTGCTTAGTGCTTCTTCCTCAGCTTTCTTCTTCGCTAGAAGCTCTTCTAAAGACAAAGGTACCTTCTTGTTCTTCTCTTCCTCTTCCTCCTCTGCCTGGCTTCTGTTTTAGACAAAACTTTTTTTTAGGTATAAATAATTTTGAATTGATTCATTCATAGACAAAAGAAAAATATGCCTTTGTAGTATTGAAAAATTAAATGTTTATAGCTACGTAATGGGAAGGCTGATTTATTATTATTATCATCATCATTATTATTATTATTATTATTATTATCACAATCATTATTATCATTATATCGCTTGCTGTGACATTGCTTACGTGTAAGCTATTACATATTAGTAATCACCAAATCAACTGTTACTGGCTTTGAGAAACTACTCAAAGTTTCATTAGCATTTTCCCATCAGCTCGCACACATCTTGTGCGGGTTGATACGCTCTTGTGCTAGCACCTTTTTGTGCACATCTTCCGTTTGAAAATAGTAAATATCAAAGCTTTCACCTATAATTCCATAAAACAGTGCGCACACATAAAAATAGACCTAAAGTTGTGCGGTGTGCAAAAGTTAAGAAGAGAGGATGGCGAGAAAATCGTCCCAGACCTTTCTTGATATAGCTAGATAGGCCTAGAAATTTTTGGATCTGTGCTTTGTGTATATATAAGAGAAGAACACAGTAAAGTGAAAGAAGATTGATTGGTGGTTTTTCGTAGAGAGAGGAGTCCTGATACCATGCATCGCCTAGCATATCTATTTCTTTTTATCCTACTTCTCCTCCTGCTCACGCTACTATATTTTTTTTAGTTTTACTTCTACTCTTGCTACTTTAACTCCCACTCCTACTCCTTATTTTCCTAATACTACTTCTACTACATCTTTCACTTCTTATCCTCCTACTGCTCCTATATTACCCCTACTCATTATCAAACTCTAACACTAACCCCTCATCTTTTCCCCCCTCTTCCTTCAACTACTACTACTCCTTTTGCTCCTCCTACTACTCTTCTCCTTTATATGTTTTACTCCTACTCCTGCTACTTTTACTCCTACTCCTTTCACTTCTATCCTCTTACTACTACTATTCCTACACCTAACCCTATTCGTACTCCTACTCCTCTTACTACTTTTACTTCTACTCCTCCTTCTCCTAGTTTCACCCCAACTCCTGCTCCTACTAATTTCCTCCTCCTCCTCTTCCTAATCCTACTTCTACTCCTAGTCGCACTAGTGCTACTGCTACTCCTGTCCATGTCATCAGTCTAAAATATGTCTCTGTCTACTTGTCTTATCTGTTGGTCTCAAGCTAGATCTAGGTTTGTGGTTGTCCCTTCTAATATTTTCACCTATTTTCACCTTATTCCATTATAGATCTATATAATTGTCAGTACTGATTAAGACTTCTTGAGTTGTATTCTTAGCCCTCAGGCAGGACAGTTATCAATTAAGTTAAATTATTGTATTTCTACAAAGAATTTTTAGTAATCTTTATTTTTTTAATGTCAATGAGATAGTCTACGTGAATTATTATTGTTCAACAATTGGCCTACAAAAGCGACACACTTTATCAAATCAACGTCACACTTGCTGTTGCATATTATGAGAATCACTTCATCATAAATAGAAGAATGTTCATGTATGTCGAACTAGAAGTTTATCAATGGGTTTGGTAAGATTCTGGTCAATCAGTTTGTGAGCTGTAGTTATATTGAGTTGCCAAAAAAAAATTGTACAGCTTTCGACTCCTAGATCTACTTTCTAATTTATCGGTAGCTGAATTCAAAAGTTAACATACTAGGATGAGATTTGATAAACACCTACTTTTTACCATCCTTTGATTTTGGAGATCTTGATCTCCTTCTACTATGCTTGTCTTTATCTCTGCTGCGGCTTCTGTTTCTCTTTCGTTCTCTACTTCGGCTCCTCTTCCTTTTGATGATAAGGCAGACAAAAAAGATTCATTGCATATATCTATATATAGTCTAAAGATTAGGCTGAAAAACTGGTCAGTTTGTATTTGAACTTCAGTAAAATATAGAAAATTAAAAAAAATTACTTTAAATTTCCACTTCCATTTTTTTTTTCATATCAAAAAAGAAAAAATTGTCATTTCATTGTGCTACCCTAGTGCAGAAATAAACATGAGTGATGCCAACTGGATCAATATTTTCACAAAACATAACCTGTACTGAACTCTGACCTACCAACTTTTTTTTGGTAAAAATCTGTCAATTTATGAAAAATTGGCATTTATAATATAACTAAAACATTAAAAAAAATTCTTGATTGAAAGCTTTTGCAGTATTTACCTTTCTCTGCTCTTTGAACGGTGTCTAGATTTATGTTTGGTCCTCTCCTTTGAATGTGAGCGTTCCCTCTTGGAGTCTTTCCGTTTCACATCTTCAACAGAACCTTCACCTTTTCCTTCTAATTTGGCTGGACTTCTTGATCGTGATCTTCCAATAGGTGACATTTCACAAAATTACTTTCCCAGGTTCAAGACAGTTACAGACTGTGGAAAGAATAATTCAAAGTAAATTTAGATTCAATGTTGAGGCTTCTCTTTGTAAAAATTAACCTTGACAAAGCATGAAGACAGCGACAAATTTGAATGGTGTAAGTATATAATGCAAAGCCATGGGTGCATAAGTACCTCAAGTATAAAAAATAAATATGAAATGTACCAAATTTCTTTTTTTTTTTCACGGAGAAAAGTAAAATTTGATCCGTCAACCAGATATAGCTTTGTAAAGAGTAGCGATTGCAATTAGGAAATAGGAGCCAATTGTCACAAAAAGAAAATGTTTTGCAACTATGCGAACAAGTGACTTGGTGGTTGTCCATGTATGCACGCCGGTGCAGTTATAATCAAAGTGTGACCGTGAACAAGTGTCTGCAGTGCTTGATGACCATTAAGCGATCAGTGTGCCTGCAGTCCCAGATCTAACTGCAAAGAGTGTAGAGAACCTTTTGTACGTAAAACCTCTCAAACAAAATCTAGAATCTATATTCTAGATCTTGATTCTTGAGGAAAGTGATATGATCATAAGTGCGCACTACACTGAGCCTCATCCAGTCTCTAGGTGCCATTACTTGTAAAATTTAAAAAATTACCATTTCCAGTTCTCTTTTATCATTCATCATTTTATGGCTACTATGATGTTTTGATTTAACAACAACAAAACTTTAAGCGTATGTACCCAAAGAACACCTGAAAATAATAAATATGACATTATGATTTTAAAACAATATGAATTTAACACAACAACAAACAAAAAGCCTAGTAGTATTGGAAATTCCTACGACTTGTAGGAGTCTGAGAGCCAAACTTGATAGATCTATAGTTTCAGCAGTAATACAGAAGAAGAAGATGAAGAAGAAGAAGAAGAAGAAGAAGAAGAAGAAGAAGAAGAAGAAGAAGAAGAAGAAGAAGAAGAAGAAGAAGAAGAAGAAGAAGAAGAAGAAGAAGAAGAAGAAGAAGAAGAAGAAGAAGAAGAAGAAGATGAAGAAGATGAAGAAGATGAAGAAGAAGAAGATGGAGGAGGAGGACCAAGATCCATGTCTAGAAAATGTGAGCTAGATAGAATACCTCTGTGCGATTCTAGATCTGGAAAATCTAGATCTAGATTAGAACCAGATAGATCTAGGCCCCTATAGAATGTGAATCTAACTAGATCTAGATCTAGAATTGATTCTACCTTTGTGACAAGTTGCGTCTTTTGAGTTTGACCAGATCTAAATCTAGGCCTATAGATCTAGATCCTATCAGCTCTTTGGTATAAAATTAGTAACATCTAGATCTAGATATAGTTATGTTACTAAGGTTATTACTGTGTACGAATGTACGTCCACTGCTTCAACACTTTCACGACGTTTAGCAGGCAGGGACTGCAGGCCAAGCAATATTAGCAAAGCAAAGCTGCTGTTGAAGTAAGCTTACTGCCCCTGGGTGCTTTCGATTTGGACTGTTGCTGACAGTCTGCCAGACTGCCACTGCCAGTAGGCCTATAGGCTAAATTTTATATTTTTTATATATATAATTAGATTTGCATGACATTTGAACAATATCATCAGCTAAAATAAATAATGTCATTAGATATACGATATGACTCGTCTCGGAAAATTTTCTCCAAGTAATAAGCAATACATATTAAAATCACTAGACTGTAAATTTACCTTGAAGCAACGTACGTTATACGAATACAGCATTGGCAACTTGGTAAGGTTTCAACTTCAGAATAATAATGATAATAATAATAATAATAATAATAATAATAATAATAATAATAATAATAATAATAATAATAATAATAATAATCATAA
>RQTK01000031.1:775772-802966 GCA_003991915.1 Elysia chlorotica | reverse complement strand
ACTACTACTACTACTACTACTACTACTACTACTACTACTACTACTACTACTACTACTACTACTACTACTACTACTACTACTACTACTACTACTACTACTACTACTACTACTACTACTACTACTACTACTACTGGGGGACGCGGTGGTCCAGGGGTAGAACATCGGCTTCCAACGCAAAAGGTCCCGAGTTCGAATCCTGGCTGTTGCGTTCCCTACTGGTTGGGTCGGTGTCAGTATAATGTGACCGGCTGAGACAGGAGTCATGGTATCCCCGCCCTGTCTCGTGTGTGGCAGCACATAAAATTGTCATGGGGCCCGTCCACAATATAGCCTATATAGTGCTGATGTTGGACGTTAAAACCAACCAACCAACTCAACCAACTACTACTACTACTACTACTACTACTACTACTACTACTACTACTACTACTACTACTACTACTACTACTACTACTACTACTACTACTATGATACAGAGAAGCAGGCCAACAACTATAGAGGCTTTAACAGACTGAGCTAGATGCGAGCGACTGAGGGAATAAGGTGAAAATAGGTTAGAAAGGGACAGCCACAAACCTAGGTCTAGCTTAGACCAACAGATAAGACAAGTAGACAAAGACACATTTTTAGACAAATGACATGGACGGGGATCGAACCCGCACCTTCTACTCGGCTTGCCTTGCCGTGTGTAAAGCCCTCTGGCAGGAGCTTTCATTTTTGTGAAAGCCGATGGCAGAGTGGTTAAGCACACTGGTCTTCGCCTTGGCAAGGCGATGGGTGCCGAGTAGAAGGTGCGGGTACTACTACTACTACTACTACTACTACTACTACTACTACTACTACTACTACTACTACTACTACTACTACTACTACTACTACTACTACTACTACTACTACTACTACTACTACTACTACTACTACTACTACTACTACTACTACTACTACTACTACTACTACTACTACTACTACTACTACTACTACTACTACTACTAGGCCTACTATTATTATTATTATTATTATTATTATTGTTATTATTATTGTTGTTATTATCATCAACACTATCATCACCATTGTAACCATCAGCAATCTTATCTATTTAAGAAAGTTTCTAGTTGACATCTCAGATTTCAATTTGCATTGGGGGGGGGGGGGGCTTTTTACCTTGATATCAAAACAAACAAAACAAAACAATAATCGAGCTGTCCACATGCTAGCTTTGATTTGGCCAGTCTACATCGCTGCGCTCTCTGGCACAGTTCTTTGGCGTCCTTCCTTTTCCTACGCTGAGAATTTTTAGCGGTGCACTACTTTTGCTCCTCAGTACAAGAAAATTCGCCTCGTTCTGAGTCAGACACATAGGCCTAATAACCTTGCGATAAAGAAATGAGTTCACATATTGACATGCAACTTTTTGTTTCAAGGGGTAATGCAGATTCTCAAATATTTGTTTAATGTCAAATTATCATATTTCCAATCAATTAGATCATTTCTATGTTTTAAAGAAGTATCCGTTTTAATATACAATCCAGGCAACAATTTATGGGTCAGCCTCATATCAGCTAAAAATACCGAAGTAAATTTCCCTTGCTGAAAATAGACCAAGGTGAAGCCGAAGAGTGTCGACCACACAGGTTAGCATTTTACTGGATAGTAAAAATAGATAATTTTGGATATTTTTGTACATCTCGTGGTGTTGTTTTGGTAAGTTAATAATAACATTGTCTATCAAAATGTCCATAAATTCTTGGCCATTGTCGTAAGTTTTATGGGTCTGAATTGGAGTTGTTCAAGAAACAGTTGTGTGAAATTTCCATTTGAAGCCCTGACTCGTACTCCTTACACAGCCGGATTCTGTGTTTTGGCACTTGTATGCCTACCCTTTTAGACCTGTCTAATAAAAGAGATGGGGAAACACTACCTGTAGCTGTGCTGTCGCTAGACCGCCAGATCTATTCTATTTTAAATCATGAATCAGGGAATGTCTATTTTTGAAAATATGTAATTTTTCTGGAACTTTAATAGACGAAAAATCTATACCACCGAGATTTCAGTTCTAACTTAGAAATCTAGAATTTCCAGTAAACGAGGGAATTAATTCATTCCTCGGGTCTAGTATTGGATTGAATCTGCAATAAACATAGGCCGTGGTGGACATTAATATAAGATGTAAAAGAACAAGGTAATGGTGTCCTCCCTTTTCTTCGAAATGTGAATAGTAAACTTAAAATAACAGTTCAGCAGTTCAGAATGTGATCAAAACCTGACAATAATATTAGGCCACAAATTCTTTTAAATTGTGGCCAAAGGTTCATAAGGCAGTACAAAAGATGTAAAAAGCAACATTTTTCTTTTCACTGCCCTCAGCCCCTTTTAAGTTATTTCAGGACCAGTTCACCCCCCCCCCCCCCCCCCCCCAAAGAAAAAAAACACCCACACACAAGAATAAAGGGAAAAAAATTAACCCAACAAAAAGTGAAAAACTACATCATTTTAATCTCTCTTTGTTTGTTATTTGTTGATAAATTTTATTGTGTTGGGGTAGTGATCAATAAAAGGGAAGGTGGAATATTGTTCACCCTATCTCTCTTCCAATGCATTTATAAACATTTCATATTGATGATATCTTGCTGGATTACATTGCACAAATATTTCTGAGGTGTCGAACTGTTTTTGAAACACCCTGCCTAACTTTTTAGAACAATTACCGTAACATGTTTAAAATATTTCCTCAATCTATGTTCTTCTTCTTACGGTGTTAAGACCCATTTATTTTCCTTTTCATTTATGTTGAAATTAGGACCTACTTTAAAATTAATATAAACAAGTTGTGCCCAATTGCAAGGTTACAGGTATATAATTTGAGAATGGTGACCAACAGTGAAAGCTAGAGCATTTATTTAAAGAAAAAAATGTATTTGTTATTGTTTTTGAGGGTGACATTTTTTAAAAATGTTTATGCAAACCAAACAGGGACCTGAAGTGACTTGAGCAAATTGGGTTGAATAAAACTTAAAACGAATCAATTTGGGTGAATGAATGACATTAATTTTTAGCGTTTCATGAACTCTACAGTAAACTCGCAAAAATACCAGTGAATGCAACAATATATTTAGAATTTAAG
Organism: Elysia chlorotica; assembly: GCA_003991915.1. Classification (NCBI taxonomy): domain Eukaryota; kingdom Metazoa; phylum Mollusca; class Gastropoda; family Plakobranchidae; genus Elysia; species Elysia chlorotica. The sequence continues at coordinate 799,845 of RQTK01000031.1, read as the reverse complement.
ACTTGAACATTTTTAATTTACCACAAATATTACATTTAAAAGTTAACATCACTTTTGTCGATTCAGATTATTTAGGACTTGGAGCATGAACAAGTGTAACCCCATTGTAATTTTTTACGGCAAAATAAATTAAGAGTACATTGCAACAATAAAGTGAATTATTGTTGTATGCATCATTTGTTACAAACTGTTAATTTGAATTTTTTGTTAGGCCTATATTATACCTAGCTAACTCTTTCTATCATTAAAAAAAAAAAAATTCCATCATCTCATAGGTAGCACACACAAATAATACAATATTACAAAGCTGCATTTTATAGTTACATCAACAGTACTCTGCGATTTGGGAGTGATTAACATATTCAGTCAGTATGCATGTAACTTTGTAAGATGACTTTAGGCAGAATAATTAAAATCTAAAATACACAGGGATAGAAAGATTTTAAAAGCTTTAGGTAATTTAATTTCATTTGAGGTTCAGGTGTACATTTTTATTGTGAGATAAGAATTGGAATGAAAATGGTATACTGTTCAAGTTTGTTATTTGCTGAGTTGCGTATACAATTACAAATGAGATTATTATTTATTTGATTAATGTAAGTTTTTCATAATTTGAATTTTTCCACATTCATGAAAACGTATAAAGTTGTAACAAAAATGTGCTGTACATTGTAATTTGTATTTTTGCTTTTTTCAAAATTTCCAGATTCATCCGTTTGTTACAGCTGTAATTAAAGTTTAAACCATGGGGAGGAAGAAAATTCAGATTGCGCGCATAAATGATGAAAGAAATAGACAGGTAAAAATTAGAATATTTTTTAAAACATTAGATCATCATCTCTTTGGGTTTTTTTCCCCTGGGGAAACACTAAATAACTGTGTTTTTTTTAAAACAAAGCTCTGAGTAAATCTTAAGTCTTGGTTTATTTTTCCATGCCATGCTCTTTTAATTTGTGAGAAAATATTTATATGTTTACTGAATTATACTGAGTTATAAAACATAAATCTTGAAAATTGGAGTTGATTTAACAAACAGCCGATTTTCCCAGTCTCCATTCCTAAAATATATCCATTTATAGCTGATTACTTCAAAATTGTAAATAGTAAATAATCTACTCAATATTTCTAATTGCATACCATGTGCTGTAAAATGTAAATAAATTTATCAATCTGTACTTTTTATCCCTTAGGTTACCTTCACAAAGAGAAAGTTTGGTCTCATGAAGAAGGCATATGAATTAAGTGTGCTTTGTGATTGTGAAATAGCCCTCATCATCTTCACAAGTAATAATAAATTGTACCAGTATGCCAGCTCAGACATGGATAAAGTGCTTCTCAAATACACAGAGTACAATGACTCTGTGGTCAGTCAAACAAACAAAGACATTGTTGATGTAAGTGTTATTATTTTACTGTTGCTGTAACATTATTTACCTACTCGTTTTTTTTCTTGTAAATAACTTTGTTTTATTTTATCAGTTAATGCATAAATACCCTAAAAAATCTTTTGAAAGTTATTCAACTTTACAGACCTGCATTTTTGCCGACAATAGTCGGAATTCCGACAATAACAAGGGCCGAAAAAAAAAGGAATTTTTTAATTTGTCAATACACCTAATTTTTAATAAAAAAAATAAAAAAAAATGTAATACAAAAAAATTTTTTTTCATAAAAAACAATTAAATATTGACGTCAAATTAGTCACTGTTAAGATTTGATGTGCCCTTTCCAGCGTGATTTGTCAGCCGACCTGATCCGACTATCAGTGTCGGAAATTTATCTTAACCTAGTACTCGATCGCTGCCGACAATGATTGTCGGCACTTTTATAATAATTCGAATACGAAAAAAAAACGATCTCGCGCATGCTCTAGGCTTAGGCTAAGCATTTTGTTTTGATATCATAAAATCAAACAAAATGGCGCCGTCATTATGTTTACATCTTGATTTCGAATTTGAAAACTAAAAGCCTCTACAAACGATTTCTAGTATTTTTTGCAAAAACTTTTGTTGGGTTATATTAACAACAATGTATTTCAAGCTTATTAAACTTTATTTTAAATAGATTGGTCTTTTATTAAGACTACAGGAGCTAATCAAAACTTTGAATGGGAGGCCCCTCGTTTTTTACCATATAAGCCTACTAAATAGCCCAGCAAGTTAGCCTTGTTTGGCAGTCGATTCAGTGCGTTTCAAGATGGAGGCCTATACTGTTGTCGATAGTAAATCGGATCTTAAAGCGATTGAAAATGGATTGAGAAATAAGTTTCGATGGAACTGGCTTGAAGAAAAAGATAGTAACGGCGATTTCTTCATCTGCTCTTAATTATGTTATAAAATAAGTAATTTATTTCACTTTGTTAGATGTTAACAATCTAAATGTGTGATCTGTCACTATCGAAGCTTGATGTCATTTTTTGATATAATTTAAACTGCCCTTTCTTTTTAGGATGGCCCTAAATTGAGTGTTTTAATCGGAAAATTTCAAAGGGGGCATGCCCCCGGACCCCCACTAGTGTATTGCGCCACAGAAAAAAAGTTCAGACAATCTGGTGAAGGCTCACATTCAGGTCTGAACTTTAAGTTAACTGGAAATTATAGCGGAATGAAAAAAAAAATAAAAAGAATTTATATGACTACTTACACTATTGGATACAAAAGCACCTAAATATAGGAACTCAAGTTTTACTTTGAAATGACCAAGGAAATACATTTTTGTCTACTCAATATTTTTTCATCTTTTGGTTTTACTTTATTCTTACTTTATAGCATATCCTCCAAATAGTACCCACAAAATGTAAATAAGAATTTGGGACAAAATATGAACTGGAAGAAAAAAAAAAGGAGTAAGATATAGTGAAATAATAAATGATGAAATAAAATTAGAAGCGTGAATTACCATGGTCGCGAAGAAAAGAATAGGGATATGGCACTCTTGAACACATGATCTTCCTTATATCTATTTATAAATTGCGTATATCATACGCAACTGTAGGAGAAGAAAGGATTTTATTCATACAGCACTCTCGACCTGCGGCAGACTACAGGATCTCCGTACCAACTCCCCTCCCCTTCCGACCTAATCCTCTTTCTCCCTATTGGAATAATAGAAGTGGATTATATGCTATTATGAATTATGAAGATGTGTTCACAACCACATAACATTTTTAACAGAATCTAATCTTTGCATACATTCACATACGAGCAGCCCTTTTGTAAAAAAAATGTTATAAGGAGAAGGAGAATGATGAAAGAGACATATTATATGTATTATGTTATGATGTTTGAATTTGATTTTTAGTTTCCTTTTTTGTTACTATCTTCCTGATTTCGAATTTCTTGTCTTTTCTCTTTTTTGTTTTGCTCATCATAATACCTTGTCCATTATCATTTTACTATGAAATGAATCCTGATATCATAGAAACTAATATTTGGGCTCATTTAATGCTGCACACTTCATTTTTTTCATTTTTTAGTAACTGTATGCTTTACAAATTTAAATATGATTATAATTTCCTCTTTTTTATGTATATCTTCAGATGCTAAATAAAAAAGACAGCAAAGGAAATGATTTGGGTGGTGATGATGATGATGATTATCCTGTATCTCCAAGCACAGACGCCCAGTACAGAAAAATCAATGCTGAGTTTGCAAGGGCTATGAACACAGATAGGGATCCTAAGGTAACTAAGAAGTTGTGTGAAAGATGCATATTATTTGTTTCATCTGAAAGCAAAATTAATACTTTTATAATTAAATCCAAAAGTCTTTTATAATCCTTTGTAAATTATAGTTGCCAGGTGTTGGAAATCACAAAATAGGTACACAGATGTGGTGCTAACTTTCTTGTGTTTGAGATAATGTGTTGATAAATTCTTTTGTTGTTTTTTTTAATTTCAAGGTATTGTTTGTGTATTGAATGATTTAGAAAAGCAACCAAATAACAAGCTGCCCTTGTCAATTTTCAGATGAACCCAATATCCCATATATTGTTGTTGACAAATATAAGGCCTAAATTGGACAATTCTTCCTTTCTCGTATATTTTGCATTTAAAGCATGTATTAGGCTTTGAAAATTTTCTTCAGTAAATCGTCACAAATCTTGGAGCTGTTAAAAATGCCCTTTGCTGTCCCAACTTGTGTGTCCGAACTTCTACTCTAGATCTAGGCTTCCATTTAAGGAAAGACACCATAGAAACTTTTCTCGTTTGGAAAACAGAAAGGCGTATATAAATAGCATGCGCAGAAGTCCAAAAATCGGGGTTTAGCGCTGAAGACAAAAAAATTAAACAAGAATTTACACTCGGAGGAGGTGTGTTTCTGGCTAAATTCATCAGAGGCCGTCAGTTTTCCAGACTTTCACTTTCGTTGCTCAGTGACTTTGTGCCCTGAAACAAGCATAAAATACAATCATTCTGTATCAAACTTCCTTGTAAATACTGAGGCTCTTTTATTTTTGTAGTATTTAGACTACTATTAGTTATTTTAAATCTGTGCATCATATCAGCAAGGGCAGCAACTGGGGCTTTAGTTCTATTGATCGATCAAGTTTCCCTTTTGGCTCCGTAGGGACATTTTAATAGCAAGTAACTTGCAAAAAACGTAGAAATGCGCAAAATTTATAACTGAATGGGAAAAATAGCAACTTAGAAAAAAAAAATAGACATGATTAACTTGGAGTTGGAGTCAACAAACAAAAAAAACAAAAAGAAAAATGTTGGACTCACTCAAATTTTAGGGGAGTTGATTAATTTTTAAGGGTCAAGGGAAATAAAGTTTTGAGATATCTCTTTTTACATCTTAGTTTTGAGGTCTTTGATGATGTTTTAATGTTTCAAACATATTTTTTTATGTTAACAAGCCTGCAATCTTGAATTTAAAATGTTTATTAGAAATAATTTTATTTATGTTTAAAGACAAAACAAAAAACAACTTATTTCAATCATATCCAACGACAGTTTACTTACCTTTATCAAATCCTGGACTAAAATTATTGATGTTATATAGCAAACCTCAAATTCAAATTTTGCGCAAAGTAAAAATTTGTATCTCAAATTAAGTAGAATGAAAGAACCAGCATTTAAAGTCCCTTAATTTGATATATAATAATGTAACTACATTGCCAAACTTTTTCCCCTGTCCACAATTTGGGATATTTCTGAGTTCATTATGTGAACCCTGCCATATATGTATATGAATTTCATCTTACAGACTCAAACAGTGTATCAACAACAAGTGTCAGTTCCACAAGCGCAGTTCACAAGCACCCAAGCTGGCATGGCAGGCGGATCTGTCATTGTGCTTCAGCCCTCCCCAGCTCCCATGACAGTTTCAGTTCCAAGTTCTTCAGGTAACCCAGAAACAGAAGTAATTATTTATGACTGAGAAATCTGAACTTTTTATTTTCATTCAAAGTATATGCAACTTATTCTATATTTATGTAATCAGTTGCATTGGGGTAGAGAGGCCACTTGTGGGTGAGAATCACCCAGTGACCTATAAATAGAAGAAAAAAAGCAAGGTCACCTGCCCTGTTGTTTTTTTTTTCTAACAGTAAACCCAGGGCTGCCAACCCATACGATTAATCGTATTGGAGTACGATTTTTAACCTCGTTGTACGATTTACGATTTTAGAGAACAAAATACGATTTTCCAACCTTGGAAAATACGATTCTTTTTGCGCTTTACTGGTTGTTTTCGTTTTTCTGCGGTTGCTCTTTTTACGTGGACGGATCAGAAAGTCCGGACTAGGCCTAGTGTAGTCCTATTTTTTTTTATTTGTTTACGTTGGCGCTATCCATATGACGATGATATACTATCATAGCTGCCAACCAGTAGCCTACATATTCGATCTCCCGAGTACGTCCGTCCGTATCTGGTTGAAAAAATACGTATTTGGCGATATTCAGCTAAAAATCGGGTGTCCCGTCGATCGCTCAGTAGTTGCTGCCATTTTCGGCAATAACGCCGTTAACACCGCCCATTCACGTTTTCAACGTCTCATAAGAAGCGTAGGGATCGGCCGAGTCTCTTATCAACTTGTAGATTTAACGATCACTCGCGACTCTTTTTGGTAAAAAATACGGTAAATAGCGTACAGCCATAGCGGCAATTATGCTTCCGCCGGCGGTGATCTGTCCATCAGGGAATCCCATAGCTATGTTTAGTGTTTGCTAGTGCTAGGCAGAGAGTTTTGTTTCCAAGAATCCAGTTTTTGGGCGACAAGTTAGACTGATGTAGACTTCAAACCATCTTCGCTGTCAAACGCCGGTCCCCTCACAGTTCTTACTCTCGCACATTCAGATAAACAATTTCTTATTTTCTAGGGCAAGGCACAATCGCACCTACTCTTTCAAACATACACACACACACACACGCATCCTCGTTGGGCGGCGCATTTTTGCATTTACTCAAAGATGTTACATACCGCACAAGATCTTTTGTCCACTCTTGTTGGTTACTGTAGGCCTATATTAAAATATCAAGAAAAATTGGCTACTTAAAAAAAAAAAAATTATTACTCGGCTGAATTACTTTAATTCTCTTCACAAGTTTCACTTCTCTATATATATCACTTGCTTATATATCGTCGTCGGGATTCTGGAACATAGATCTGAACGGATGATTGCTGTTGCCTGACGCTAACGTGTTGCAACTCTAGCCAAACTAATGCCACCGTTATCGATTAGAATTGTTGTTAAAAAAAAATTTTTTTTGATGATCATCATTTTAATTACCCATATGGATATCTAGATTTTCGATCATTGTTAAAATTATTTACGAAGTTAAACAGTAGGCCTAATATTAATATTATGGGGTAAACATCGGATATTTTCGAATAAGAAATGTTTTTAAGCAATTATCAAGATACTAGATCTAGAATTTCACTCACTCACTCATGCCCGTTATGCCTCATGGCATGTAGGGCAGCAACAAAGGATCTCCACTCCTGTCTGTTCTGGGCCAGCCGTTGCACCGAACTCCACGTGTGTTTCATGGTCTTCAGCTCGCTCTCCACTGTGCGCCTCCAGGTGTTTTTTAGGCCGCCCCCTCTTTCTTCTCCCCTCCGGTGTCCAGTGAAGGGCTGTACGGGTGATGTTGCCCTGTTCCTTTCGCATGACATGTCCTAGCCATCTCCATCGCCTTTGCATGATGATGGTATCCATGCATAGCTGGTTGCACCGGGCGAGTAGGTGTTGGTTGGAAATGGTTTCCGGCCAGGATATTCGCAAGATTCTCCTGAGGTTCTTGGTATGGAAGGTTGACAGTTTGTTGAGGTCGCTTTGGGTCATCCTCCAGCACTCAGAGCCGTATAGTAGGGTGGAAAGCACGCAGCTCTGATATAGCCTTAGTTTGGTCTTGACTTTGTACTGTGATGACCGCCAAACGTTGCTCAGCATTCTGAATGAGTTTCTGGCCTTGCTGAGTCGACTCTGAATGTCAGTCCCCGCTCCTCCATCATGCCTAACTTTGCTGCCTAGGTAGGTGAATTCTTCCGTTGTTGGCAAGTTTTCCCCATTGACCTCAATTGGTGATTGGTTGGAGATGTTAAGCATCATCACTTCCGTCTTCTTCTTGTTGATCTTTAGACCAACTTGTTTTGCAAAATTGCTGAGGCGTGCTGTTTTCTCCTGCATGTGGTTGTGGGTGTGGGACAACAGGGCCAAGTCGTCTGCAAAGTCCAGATCTTCCAGTGTTGAAAATAGGTTCCATCTGATGCCCCTTGATTTATCCTCTGTTGTTCGTCTCATGACCCAGTCTATGGTGATGTTAAAAAGCAGTGCTGACATCACGCATCCCTGCCTAACGCCAGTCTTCACTTCGAAGCTGGTGCTGCTGTTGCCAACTCTACACCTGAAGTTGCTGTAGAAGCTCTTTATGATGAGGACAATCTTCTCTGGTATTCCATATGCACGCAGGATTCTCCATAGGCTGTCTCTGTGGATGCTGTCGAAGGCCTTCTCAAAGTCCACAAAGTTGATATAGAGCTGTCGTTGCCACTCTGTGCACTGTTCAATGATATTTCTAAGGGTGAAGATCTGGTCACAGCATCCCCTCCCTTTACGAAAGCCTGCCTGTTCGTTTCTAAGCTGTTGGTCGACTGCTTCTGAGATCCTCTGGATGATGATCTTGGACAGGATCTTGCTGGGTATTGACAGCAGGGTGATTCCGCGCCAGTTGTTACAGTCGCTGCGGGCGCCTTTCTTGGGGATCTTCACAATGATGCCTTCTGTCCAGTCCTTCGGCAATTCTTTTTTTTCCCATATGCTTGCGAAGAGTGGTTTCATGATTTCAGCTGCCAAGGCTGGGTCCACTTTGAAGAGCTCAGCATTGAGGTTGTCCTGTCCAGGGGCTTTTCCGCTCTTGAGAGATTTGATGGCTCGCTCTATCTCTGCTTTCTCTGGTGGTTCAGTGTTGATGTCAAGGTCGACCTCGGCAAAATGTATGTCAGCCTCGGCTGTCGGTGGTGGTCTGTTCAGAACTTCTCTGAAGTGCTCAGTCCATCTTGCCTCTTGCTCCGATTCTGTGGTGAGGAGTCGGCCTTGCTTGTCTGTGATGGGGGCATTGCTAGAATTTAGTTACTAGTAGATCTAGTATGGATATACACGTAGGGGCCTATAACATCCATTATAACCTTTGTAGATCTTATGCACTAGTACTCCCAGCTACTTATAGCTGTAACTGTCAAGAAATCATCCGCGGGATTACTCTTCCACCACACTCCTCCCGATCTAAATCTAAATGCACAAATTAGGTCTAATGTCTGATTTTAAACTTTTATGAGATAGAAAAAATAAAACTAAGTGGGTTGTGAAGCAATCAGCGTCCTCTGGGTTACTCATCCACCACACTCCTCCCCGTCCTATACTCTTATGCAAATGGGGCCACATTACATTCAACCTAATTTAGTAAATAGGTAGTTCTTACAGTTTTAATTGATTGCAATTAAGGTGTACTGTTTGAAATAGTTTGTTTTTGTTTAAATACATTTTTTTAAATTATATTTGTTGATGTTAACACGCTACGCAAAAATACGATTTTTGGTCCCAAAATATGATTTTCATGTCCATTGAGTACCATTTCTGGACCTGGTGGGTTGGCAGCCCTGTAAACCAGTCGTGGATGTTTTCACCCGGTGAGCCTAAAAGATGATTTAAAAAATATATTGCGAATGACAGAAAATAGTTCTGTAATAAGGGTAGCTGAGCCGTTGACAAACCATGGTCTCTAAAACGGTGCTCTGTTTGTATTGAGAATAAATGTCTCCTTGTCATAAATAATTGCCTCATGGTGTGTGTATTGTATTCGATAGTATAAATAATGTGAATACAAATATGCTCTTGCCTTATTATGTTGATGGGGCCTACAATTTTCCATTGTGAAAATGTGACTGCAAACCATACATGCTGAATCTACTTATATTTTCGATTTTAAAGGGCTATGGGTGGAAAACAAATTAATGGTCACTAATCTGTTCTTTGAAAATATGTTGAGTTGTTTGAGTTGGTTTAACGCAGAACGTCAGTACTATATATAATATATTGTGGACAGGCCCCAAGACTGACGCCTGACAATTTTATGTGCTGTCACACAGGAGACAGGGCCGGTCATATTATACTGACACCGATCCAACCGAAATTGCACACATAAATCTTTCGATTGTGGGATTTGAATCTAGGACCTTAAGATCTGGAGACCAACGCTCTACCACTTAGCCAGTTCGCCTCCGATGCAATTAGGGAGAGAGAGAGAGAGAGAGAGAGACAGAGACAGACAGAGAGAGAGAGAGAGAGAGATAAGGGTAGGAAAGGGAGAACGAATGCTAGAGAAAAGGGACTGAGAGAGAAAGTATTACCATTGCCTAAGCTTATTTACGACTATACATGTGTTTTTCCCCTCACGAATGCATTGTCTTCAAAGTGCAAGGAAACCATATGGTTCAGAAAAAATTCACAAAAAAGTCAGTAAATTATTATTTTGAGAAACGAACAGATAGAAGCATAAAACTCAAGAAATCATTGGTTTTTTATCTTAAAACTGGCAACATTGAAAAAAAAGTTATGCCGATTTTCCACAGCCTGTGTGTTTTTCACCTACGAGTGGCGGTGAAGGTTAAAAGTACTGAGGATTTTTTACAGTTTATAAATCAAAATGTCTTATGTTTTACTTACCAGTATCAAAAAATTATTTTATGATATTTCTTTCATTTTCCATAGTACCTGCTCTCTTTTAATTCTTTTTTAAAATTTTTTTAGATAATCTTAATGAATGATGAATTCTTACAATATTATTCTATTGTAGGAAACCGAGTAAGCCCTGCACCAAATACAGCTACTGTGATAGGAACCAACCAGGTTGTTACCAATGCCCAGCCAGTTCCTGTTGCTCTGCACACAGTCCAACCTTCACTCACACCAGGATCAACTGTTACATTGACGTCACAGCCAATCACAGTTTCCACAAGTTCAGGAGCAAAGAAACCAGGTCTCAGAGTTCTTATACCTGACAGAGGTCCAACGGTGGCACAGGTCAGTATTTTACAGTTATGTTTGAGATGTATATTCTTTTTCCTTCTTATTTTTTTTTTAAAAGAAGTGTCAAACGTCGCCCCATGAGATACAAAGACAAACAGACAAACACACACACTGGTGTGAAATAGACGCTAGCCACATTGCATGTTGAACTCAGGTCTGTTCTGTTCGTGTGACTGTGGGCTTGTAATTGCAATTGGCTCACTTTTACACTATGTTGAGTTTATTTGGATACTACTTTTACTAGGCCAACACATACTGTAACTGTGGTTGCTTAGATTGATAATCTTTTATTTATCACTGCCTCACGACATCTCCATCTGAAGTGGCGTGCGTTTGCAAACAGGCGGTGCTATACTCGACAGGTGTCCGAAAATCTCGTCTGATTTTTTTCTAGAAATTCCTGGGATGTAAATCCATTTCAATTTAATATTATTAGCGTTGACTTAGTAAAGATAGCTCAGTTTCCAGTGCTCAGGACTAAGGAGCAGTAGGTCCAAGGTTCAAATCTTTGGTGTCACCACTTTTTTTCCACCCACCCCCCTTTTCCGCCAATCACTGTAGGAAACCTATGGGACATGAAATTAATTTGAAAATTGCTTTTTTTTTTTTTAAGAATATAAGGCGCCAGACATCTCAAGCATTCATGTTCTGGGTCGAGGAGTAGGAGGTCAAAGGTTCAGTCCTCAGCTGATATTTCTTTTTTTTGTGTTGTAGAACTTTTAATTAGGGCTAGAAGGGTTCTAAATGCATAACCCTTTCACTCAAGAGACACACAGTGCCTGAGGAATGTTGTTCCATGTAAAAAAGGATTTGAACTGAAACATACCACACCCACAGCTATTGAAAATTAAATAAGCTTTATTGTGATCACCTGCAGGATAGTAAGTTATAACTGTCTTCTTCTTTATTCCCCCACATGATTAGTAATAAACGATTATTAAAAACCAGAAACAAACAAGATAGTGAAATCAACAAACTTCTCAGCGCAATAGAAATATATAGTTTTATGAACTTATAACTATAAATAATGACAAAAATATCTGCGATAACAGCCAACACTCAGAGCACCAGTTGAACAGTACTGCCACATCCCATTTTTTCACACCCATTTTTAACACACCCAGTCACCTATGCCAGAATCAGACTGGCCATCTGCGCATCAGGTGGCCTTCAAAGCGCTGCGAGGGTTAATTAACGTTGATTACAAGTTACTAGGTAAAACATTAGCTCTGAGACTAGGCAGATATCTGATGAAGAAAAATGTAGTATTTATTTACTGCATGTAAATTTAGCCAAAAATACAAATATAAATTCAGATTTAAGAAAAGAAAAACCAATGTAAAAAAAAAAAAAGAACTGCCTGTCTTGTGGCTGCCCTCACGAAACAAACGGTGACAAGAAGTTTGATATAATAAACAGACAAAAATATGGCTAGAGACTTCCTCAGTGCGTGGTGACTCCTGTGAAAACTTGCATACTTCTTACTTCATGCTTTAAGTAATTAAGTGTTTAATGCTATGATTTTTTCTGTGCAAAGGCAAATAGAAAAGATATTTTGTGGCTTTGATTACCGCCAAAGTATACAAAACTCATGGAAATCACTTAGTTTATTCAATTTCAGACCCTATTAGAATGATTCATTCTTTCCATTTCCCATCTCTGCCGGCATCTCTGAAGCTTTTATAGATTATCGCAACATTTTGATCATGCAATATTATCTTGTCCCATTTGATTTTGTTTTTATGATATAAAAGGCAGCTCAGGAACCCACATTATTTTTCATTCTGACTGAGCATATTTTTAATATGGTTTCCTGATATTTTTCGTTTGTATCTAGGCAAGGCCTCAGCAAAGCACTGCATTGGATACACCAAATGTCTCAATAAATACACCTAATCAAGGTGGACCTCATCCAACAATCCAAACCATTTTATCATCAGGTAATACTAATAACAAAACCATTTTTGTAACTCCCTTACTAAGTTGTTCTCTCAGAAGAAATATCTAATAGGAATTAAGAAAATGAACTGAAAGTGTATATTTTTTATTGTAACTGTAACAGTTTGAGATGATAATTGTATTTCGTAGTAATTTATAGATATTTTGTTATGTTTTCAGTTAATATAAAAAAGAAATCATTTATCTTTTGTCTAACAAACTTGCCTTATAACTGCTTTTTTTAAGGTATTCCCCTTGGCTCTCTACATTATTATTTTATCAGACAGTAATTTTCATTTTTCATCAACATGTACATTAATCAGGGATGCCATTTTTCTTCAAAATTCCGGTATTCCGGAAATATAATTTGGATCCAGTTCCTTCGAAAATCTTCCTATTTGACTCTTAAGTCTGATGTGCGAAAACGTTTCCTGAAAATTCAGGAAAGTTTGCGAGATCATTGCTATGTGCCGTTCAACCCTAATTGCTTGCTCAAAGCAGATCCACAATCACGAAGACCATTGTTTTTTTTTTTCAAGTGGCTTATGAGAGTTTATCTCCTAAATTAACAAACAGTTAACCGGCGATTTCCGATTTCTGTTAATAATGTTTCGATGTGATATTTGCATATTTTGCTCCAATCTTTTGCAATCTAGAACAGATGTAAAGTAAAGATAAACTTCGTTGAGTTGGATGAAGATACACAATAGACAATGTACTATAATAGGTCCAAATGGAACTCTCAAGATAGACGAAAATCTTTTTTCTTCACTATAGAATTCAATAAAATAGTGAAAAAATTAGTTATTCCCCTTATACTGCAAATTGGTAAATAATAGGTTAAGTTTTATAAAAAGCAACTTAAACATGGGTTAAGTTCTTTTGCTAGCCAAAAGCTAGTGCTCAAAATGGGCTATGTTGTACCTAGTGATTTGGTGTCAGATTTCAGCAGAAAAAGATAAATATCAATGATATATGTCAGGCAAGTTTTTACAAAATGGATTTTACTACGCAATTATAGGAGCTTTGTTTCTTCAACTCTGTCCTATTGAACTGAACATTTGGCACTGTTTGTATCCTTGGTCCAGATCTACTTAATAGCGCAGACATGGCAGGCCTGTCTCCATTGGTTTACCTTAGTAACCAGGGTCAGGGTCCAGGTCCTCTCACTGCAGCTCTGCAGGCATCAGGGGTGACATTCACTCCAGGGTAAGTCTTTCTACACTTTATAATTTTTCACCCTTTTAGGCGTTTTTGGATATGATTTTTTTTAAGCTTACTGTTTTCACTGATATCTTTTATTGAAACAGTGCTTATAATTCTTCCGACCATCTTTAAAAAAAAGAAAAACAACCTTTTTTGTCTTAGATGCTATTCTGTGGGATTTTATTTGACACTGACAGCCAACTTGAAACTTTAAAACACCCTTACTACAGTAGCTTTGTGCATATTAACTTTTAATACTTTCTAGACCAATTTATAACCTCAATTTATGATTGTTCTTGTAGTCGGGGGTAACTGTATATGGATGAGTTATGAAGTTGTTTTGATATTTAAAGAAATATCACCCGTTCATAAGGTAGCTACACCGGTGCTGGATGAGTTTGGGGTCTTATCTTTTCAGTTTCACCGATCCTGACATTGCCTTTTTTGTGCAAAAAATGTGAGATACCATCTTGTAAATAGACATCTAACAGTTAAGAGTTTTCCTTAGGTTGATTTTAGTTGAGGCTATGGATTTTTATTTCATCATTTTACATTATGTATTATAATTATTGGGCAAAGTACTTTTCCTCAGAATATTGAAGAAATGGTCTTAACGATTTTACACACATTAATGATTAAATATTTTTCTTCACTTAATTTTGAAAAGCCCTATCAAAATTTGTTTCAGCTAGCATAGCCACTACCTTTTAAAAGCAATACATTTTCCCCCCCTCAGAGGTTCAATGTCCCTGACGTCAGCACCTTTGTCCACCTCAGTAGAACAGAAGGAATCAGTGAAGCAAGAACCTCCTGGCTCCCCTTCGCGCGCTGATCGTAGTGGAGAAGGTGGGCCAGCTGTAACTCCACCACCAAACCAGCCTTCTCCTGTTCCGCCTGGGTCTGAGGAGCCGGCTGAGAAAAGGATGCGTCTAGACACCGACGGTTAGCAGTGATATAAAGAGAAATATTGTTGAAGGAAAGCAAAAGCTTTTCCCCAAAATGTAAATACATAGAACTTATTGTTATTGTTACTGCTGTATAAATACTTGTGGTTGTAATCATATTTTTGACCTTTTGTCCACCCAGGCCTTCATTCATACACATGCATAACCTTAATTTGATATATGGATCGATTTGCTGATGCAAAAAGTGATCAAAACTGAATGTATTATAGTTTGATTTGTTGTGCTCTCATATCACTTTCTCGTTAAACATATTTATGTGATTTTTTAAAAATCCAATAGTAGAATTAAGTTATAAAAAAAATGATACCTTTAATGCCGCTACAATTTAACTTAAATGCTTAGGAGTTATAACATTAGGCTGTCATATTTTTATTTTTTCTTCTTTATGTTCACAAGATCCAAAAAGGCTGGAAACTTCCTATAGAGGAATGGAGTGCTCATCTAGAAATCATAGATCAATATAAATTATTTAAACCCAGTCTTCAAAGTCTATTACCAAAGGCTTTAAATAGGGAATTCAAAAAGGAATTGAGGACATTTAATTTTCATAAAGCTCATGAAATTCCTTTAATGTATTAAATGTACAGGTGTTTTAGAATGATGGAATGTGTTTTTTAATCTTCATAAAAAGGAACATTAGCTTTGAAGAGAGCCTTTAGGGAGTTTTATGGTTTTAAAGCAGCACAGTTATAGCAGCTTATAAATCAACATGATATACAGTGGAGACCTCCAAGAACAAAGTCTGATAATTTGAATTTCTCATAAACTGAATTTCGCAAGAGGATAGATTATTTTTTGCTCTTTGGCTCTATTACATGATTTGAAGTCTTTCTGGTTTAAAGTAATTTTAATGGTTATTGCTGTCAAAGACGTGCTTTTCGAGAAACTGGGTTGAAAGAAGGTTACTATAGAAAAAAAATAATAGGAAACTCCCACCTTTTGTAATTGTAAGTTTTAATTCAATCCCAAGCAAATAGAATTATGAGGTCTCCACTGTGTGTTGCAGTTAAGAATACCTCCCTCTTTTTTATATTTTATGTGTCAAAACTTTACAAGTGCATGATGGAGTGAGTTATATAAATGGTCACACAAATATGTATTCATTATGTTATAATATAAATGTATCTATTACTATCAAGCTTGAATGTAGATATACACATATATTTGAAAATTAAATTTAATTTTTGGGTCATATTTGGTAATATGCGTATAATGTCTGTGTTTTTAAAAGACAAATGAATTAAGAGTCATTTCCTTAAAGATGACCTGTCTTTATAATTGTACATCACTTAATACGGTTTTGATTTCTCTGTATTTAATTTATTAGAGTTTGTTTATTATCAGCCCGTTGAGAACCATATAGTTTATTGTTTGACTAAAAGTTTAGAATGGAACATAAGACATAAAATTCACACTGATTAAAAGTTCTCTGCCAACTGTGCATGTATTATAAAGATTCATTTCTTTACTTCTGAAAAAAAAAATACAAGCATGAAGTACTAGCTGAAAGAGTAGTATAAGTCTCGGGTAAGCATTACTTTCGTTAAGAGAGCCGCTAACGTTTATTATTTATCATCAAATTTACAAATTTGGGCTGCTGAATTACGTTTGTTGATCTTATATGTTTTACTTCAAATTAATAAAAAACAAAACAAAAGATTATTAGAAGAAATACTTACAACTAACATAAAACATTGTTTCAAAAAATAGCAACCAATTTTTGTATTTTGGTCTTTATTATACACTTGATAAAAGTTTTCATGCAATGAGATGGTAGTTTAAGAATGGGTTGATTGTTCTTTAATTTTAAATACTGGTGAATTAATATTGATTTATTCATGTATGCTGCATGTAAGAAAGAGAGAGAGAGAGAGAGAGAGAGAGAGAGAGAGAGAGAGAGAGACAGAGAAGATAAGAGGGGTCAGGGAAGAACAATTAAGATAAAGAAGATTATATCTTTTAATGACATACATATATACGGTTAAGAAGAGGAGGAAAAAAAAAAGGCTGAAAAAAAAGAAAAAAATAATGAGCATTTCTATTAACAGTACACGCCACCAAAAGGACAAATACACAACATGAAAATAAGTTTTTAAAAAATTTGACACAATACCATTGATATTTGAACCATTTCTCTTTTTAATCATCTATTTGGAGTTACATCTTTCACAGCTACATCAGAACTACTCAACTCCTCTACATTAGAAATCAAAGGCGAATGAGAAGAAGCATTAGTATTTTGAGGTGTTTTAAGTTGTTGCGCAGATATGGAGTTGTCGGTTTTTGTTTCCGAGGCTGATTCATCACTACTGCTATCGCTGTCATCGTCAAACATTGACAGCACCTCAGGTGGGACAAGAGCAACATTCTGAAATAAAAAAATATTATCATGTACCGCTATGGAATGAAACTTCTGCTAACTATACTACTTCATCGTTTACATAATTTATATTTTAAAGGGTTATACTCTTGATATGTCACACATAATTTCACAATATCTAACAGTTGTAACAGTACTCGTTTTTCAAGTCATTTTTATTTTAATAATTACAAGCAATAAAGTTTGTCTTTTCTGAAACCTTATCACAGTGATAGATTTTCCTTCTAAGCTTATAATTTTTTTACAACCCATATCTCAAATTAGATAACACATGGTATTTGTATTTCTTCAATCAAGATAAGACCAGACAGGTTTGATTTATTTCTTTTTCTTTTGATAATTGAGGGATAAGGTTGTTTTCTATTCAATACAAGGGAGGTAACCCAATAAATATATAACAGCTCCCAACTTTTCAGAAGGGAATTTAAAAACAGATTTTTAGCACCATATATAAATTAAGTCATTGCAAAACTAGTGTATGGTCTAGTTTATTGATTCAGTTAACAATATTAACTTGACATCACCTTAATGCATAACTAAAAGGCATTACAAAAATACTATCTGTCAAGCAGAATTCAATGCTTATTGCTGCCCAAGACACATCTGTAAAATAAATGGTGGTTGGTATAAGGGAAAACAACAGAAAACTATCATACACAGGTTTAAGCAAATGTCTGCCCTTATTATTAACACTTTTAAGGTTCAGAAATGTCCCCTACTGTAATTCGAATCCTATGAATAGAAAGTTTACATCAAATCTCAAGCAATTCGAATTATGAGGTTTCTACTGTAGTTAAAGGGGAGGCAGTATTTATTCTACAACTTTGAGAAGAGTGTTCAGTATTTTAGAATCTAGGAAATAGTGGAATCAAAAGAAAAATATGGAATCAACTTTGTCAGTGGATAACTCTAGTTGTTTGATTCCAATTATAATCTTTATATGGTTGACATTTTCCATGGATTTTTTTAAAGACTTAAATGAATTATTGTAACATAAATTTGTCAATTTTTTTTCAACTAATTATTGTTCGCTGTATCCCTCATTTCTCTTTCATTTTTGCACCTATTCCTGTACAGTGAAGCAAAAAATGAAACAAAACTGTTTTCCAATTATAACAGAGGCAACTCTGTAAGCACCACTTAATTTATGTATAACATGACTACCTGAATCTTATGTAGCCACTATGTTATGGATACTGATAGTGTAGTATATCAATAAAATATTTTATACCAAGATCATGGTACATGTTTTTTATTGTTCTTTTGTTTGTTTTGATTTGTCATTATGACTTTTAACTTAAAGATATGCTGTGATATACAGCAACAGAAATCTTGGTATGCCTGCTCTCTCTCTCTCTCTCTCTCTCTCTCTCTCTCTCTCTCTCTCTCTCTCTCTCTCTCTCTCTCTTTCTCTCTCTTCTCTCTCCCTCTCCTTCTCTCCCTCCCTCCCTCCCTCCCTCATTAAGCTAAGTCTAAATTTACTTGATGTGAAGAAAGCTAAAATTTAATTCAAATGTTTTTTTTTTCCTTTATTGAGGAGCCATTAAATAATCTATGGCTAAGTTGAGTAAGCTGTTTGGCTTCAATTGACTTTATGTAGGATGACAGTAACAATTTATTTACTGTAATAAAAAAAAAAAGACTTGCACGCAAATTACACATATGCTAAAATCTTTATTTCAAAATGGCATCTCATTCTCTACACAGTAATTGGTTAAAAAATACTAAATTTTTTATATAAATTTGAACTGTAATTATTTTTTGCAGTAGCTATTAATTTCAGAAGGAATTTAAGATTGTCATTCTTTTACTGCAAAAGTATATTTAGTGTCGCAATGTTAAAGGTGTCATGTGGAATGTGGGTACTACTACTATATTGAGCAATGTAGAACTTTGTCATAACACTGCACAACAAATTTTTTTTTTATTTAGATAAGAAAAAAAATACAACCAATGGTGTAATGCAAAATAGGTCATTTACTAGATAACACTTTTGCAATCTTGACCTAGATATAAATACTGTAATAAGTACTGTAACTGATTATATTTGTTAACAGATGCACATAAGTTTGTTAAATCTTACTCTAAAAAAATTAGGCAGCAGATAAGGCCCATTCTTATCCTTCTGTGAAAACTTTAACACTGCACATATTATTCTCTTTTTTTTTTTTCACTAAGTTTCTAGGATTCTCTGCTAATATATGCCTGGTTAACCTGATTTGTATTTTAGACTGTTTGAAAAGCTTGAATTGTTGACATTTTCTTTGGTAAATTAGGTCTTGGAAAACGACAAACAGCCTCACATTTAAAACTCAGGGTAAATTATTTAACTCTAAGCCTCTGAGCCTACAATACTCTTCTTAGTTCACCAAGCTCTAAAAAAAACTTAGAAAGGAAGCTTTTTTTTATCCCTGTGTTATTGTTCAAATTTACAAATATTTCTTATCGACTAAACATACAAAGAAATGACTTCAAAATGTGTAAAAATTTGTAGCTACATGTAATGACATAATAATGTTATGATTTGGTTAAGTTATTGACAGTTCCTGTTATTGCTGGGAGAAAAGTCACCCAAAACCATAATAAATTATAAATAGTAAGGAGAGTAAAAGTAATTCAAAGTAAAAGGGGGAACATTCTAGAGAAAGAGTGAGTTAACTTATGAATACTCAATGCAATATTATAAAGTAACAAAGTTGTTCTGATCATCAAATTATTATTTTTTTTTTATCTATCAAGTTAGAGAAGGGGAATAATATAAAAAAATGATCAATATACTACATCAAAACAACAATAATCACACAATTTTTGTTTTTATTTAAAATACATCATTACATGTGTATTAAATATTCATCCATGTTGTCAAAAAACTTGTCATAATTCAGACAATGTATTGCAAACTTAATGGGAATTGCCTTGTCAAAACCATACATATTTTCTTTATCCTTATTAATGGCAACTCTGATTTATAGTCGTTCTAAAGGGAGATTACACGTGTGAGGGTCAAATCAGCTCCTTCTGTTCTTTACAAAGTTGTTTCCCAGATGTTTACAAACTTATAAGAAGGCTAAGAGTTAGCACCAAAAGTACCTAACGGGTCACTACCTTGCAAGAACTCATATCTCACCATTTGTTTCAAGCTATCTAAAAATGAAAGGACTTACAAAGAATTTTTAAAAATTGCCTAATGTGTATTACTGAACGTATTCATGTGTTCTTGTTTTTTTTTTTCCATTAATCATTGCAAAGGGGCAAATTGGCTTAAGTGGTAGCACGTTGGACTTATACTCGGAAGTAACCTGTTTGAAATTCACGATGGGGTAAATTTATTTGTCAGCTCTTGCTCCCTACTTGTTATGTGGGCTGAGACAAAAGTCCTGGTATCCCCATACTCATTTTGCGTAGCATCACGTAAAATTGTGAGAAGTGTTGAAGCCCCCGTCGCTGTTTAGGAATTAGGATCCTCCTAGACAACATGGGTGAGTAGGAGACGTTATCCTAGGAAAGAGCTGTCATACAAACCATACTCCTTTCTTGTTATGTTCTCATTGAATTATTTTTTATTGATAGTTCTAACAAAGGGCTCATATACAGGAAACATCCTAATTCAATTTTTTTCTTCTGAAAGTCAAATAATACTTTTCTTGCTAAGACATTAAAAAAGCAACAAAATCCACTAACACCAGGAATTGTACTAAGATTGAGAGCTTTACCAGCATCGTTAAAGACGCTTTAGCAGACTATAAACTAAGGGAGCAAACTGCATTACAAACCGAACAAAACAAAAAAAACAATGGCATATTGGTACATGACTTGCTATTTATGAAGGTGGATTTTAAGATTCTGATATTTAGCGTGGTCTCCATGACGTCAAAATGTCTAAGGATTGATTTTCCTTGCCTTCAAAGTCAAACGATTGGCTTACACATTGCCCATTGTGAGGGTTACAGATGTGTCGCACAACACCAAACATGTTATCAAGAACTTTACTTTCCCCGCCACTGCAATACACACAAAGCATCACTACCGAAGTCGCTATGTTAAACTGTTCGGATATGTCACAACGCCATTCAGACTTAAATGTGCGAAAGAATAGTGAAAAGAGCCTGCTTAATTTGACTATGCAAACCGGTTCTGCCCGTTACACAAAAAAAAAACACTTTAAAATGGCTGATAACAGCCGCATTGTTTCATTATTATTAAGTGTAAAACATGCACTTGACGATGGTGGAAGGTGCCATCAATAGCTACGATATAAGCATTTTCATCACACCGCACTTTCTTCTTCTTTATCATTTATAGATTTCATGGTGATTAAAAAAATATATATAAACACGCAATTGACCTGGCTGAAATCCCATTAACACATTTAATAATTCTTATGAACTAAATTATACTCATAAAAGAAATCGACAGTGATGATGATCTGTAATAAAGATGCGGCAAAGTTTCAGACAGAGCTTCATACAGCTCTAAAATGTTGTAATGTGAGATATAAAATGCCATTCTCGAAGCTACAACTTAGAATTAGCACGATGGCACTTCACTTCCAATATCACCGAACAGAAAAGACACCTAGGGAGACGAAAGCTTAAAAAATGGAGAGAAATTGTGACCATGAGTAATTAAAGAAAATGTTCTTTCTGAAAATTGGGCAGGAACAATGCTGAAATTTCCCCAATAATACTTATATTGAAAATGGAAAAACTAATAAATGATTTATCATTCTGTGACTGAGAAAAGAATACTAGACAATCGTTCTCACCTGTTGGAAAGAATGCTTGATTTCTCACGAGGAGCTAATAGCTGTAGTAGTAGTAGTAGTAGTAGTAGTAGTAGTAGTAGTAGTAGTAGTAGTAGTAGTAGTAGTAGTAGTAGTAGTAGTAGTAGTAGTAGTAGCAGCAGCATCAGCAGCAGCAGCAGCAGCAGCAGCAGCAGCAGCAGCAGTAGTAGTAGTAGTAGTAGTAGTAGTAGTAGTAGTAGTAGTAGTAGTAGTAGTAGTAGTAGTAGTAGTAGAAGTAGTTGTTGTAGTAACAGTAGTTCATGTAGTAACAGTAGCAGTAGCCAGAGCAGTCATAAGAAGTAGTTTTTCTATTGCTTTTTATGTTGTTGTAATTGGCATACTCGTAGTAGTAATATCATAGTAGAAGTTAAGTTAACGTAATGTGGTAATACATTAAGTAATTGTTTTGAAATTTGCTGTATAAATTCTTATTGTTGCCTTTTTAATTTACTTTTTTGACAGGCAAGTTGTGGTGGTTGCTTTAAGTGTCAATGCTCAGAGAGTTCCGAAAATGTAAAAAAGTCGTAAAGATGCAAGAGGAAACAACAAAAGCCAAAAATAAAACAAAAATAAAATAAAATAAAACAAAATCAAAACGACAAAAACAATAACTTCCAATTTGTTCTAGAGGTTCAACCTCTGATAATACCGATATGTCTGAGCTATTCCCGAGATAATTATAGCTATTGAGGGTTTACGTGTTTTTCATTGAGTTAAAGGAGACAAGATCTCAGTCCAACAGAATGTTCTCCAGGATACTCAAGATAACAATGATCATAAGGGAATAATGGTCTTTTCAACCTCTTTCCGAACCTATATATCCCACCTTACCCCTTTACCTGTACGGTAACACAGAAAAAAATCGATTCCATCTTATGATCGATAACGCAACTAGCGCTTGGATTGCAGCCAAGGGATAAAACAAAACCAAACAGCGATGCCAGCATGGTATTGGTCGACTCTCCAGAGATCCTTTCCCGTTCTTTTTCTTCCCAAGGCCTCAGGCGAGGCTCTATCGCCGCAACAGTGCTCGCATCTAGAAATCTAGGTCATTGATGACGCAAACTGGACGTGTCACAGGCACGTCGGTTCTTCCGCAAAAGAAAATATAATACCGATGACTACCTATTTTTGATTTTACACATTGTATATCACGTATTGATATACTACATCGTTTAAATTATTGAAATGTAGGAACACTGTTTTCTTTAAAAGCTGATTATGTACACATGCCGAGATAAATTGCGTATGAATATTTTTGCTCCAGTTTGTTCTGGGCATGTCTATTTTCTTTTTCCCAAAATAGAACAAGTTGCAGATTGAGTTGCCTCAACGTTCTCAGCTGAGTCCGTAAAAATAGTCTTGAGTTATTTTCGTTCAATTCATGGATTTATGCGGGTGAGATGGTTTCTATTTTGACCGCTCTGTTTATATGTAGAGAAGAGGGCTTGATAAGAAATAGCGAGCTGTTCTTAGAAAGAAAATATAAGTTCTGGTTTGGTTTAAAAGATGAGAGCAGCAGTTTCATGTAAAAGAACTGGGAAACAAGTGGTTAAACTTAGAAACAGAAGCAGCACCCAGCTATGTGTAGAAGATCTATACAAAAATGCGTTATTACTCTGCCTCGTGTGTTTATTCTTATGTGCAAAAAAGCAAATCACACTTGATCCAGACCAGACTACATATTAATATTTGGTCTTTGATAGATTCTTTTTTCGGATTAACTCACGCTTGCAAAAAAAAAAAAATTATATATATATAAAAATTACACCGTTTTTTTAGCTCTCAAATTTATCCAGCTTAGTTTTTAACACACGCTCTATAGGCTACATTATTTACGCACCAACTGCAATTAGTGTGTGAGTAAATGAATAAAATAAGTGAAAGGGATCGACCGCAATGGATAACATAAAAGGATGTATTGTGACTTCGTTTTGGAAAAACTTGCAAGTAATCGGACAGATTAACCTAATTAATTTGATCGTTTGTAGAATTATAAGATCCAATTTATAACTAAGACACTTTATATAATAATACATGCAGGCTGAATTATATAATTATCATATTCACCTAACCACAGATATGCGAGACAAAGGTGGCTTGGTTATTGGATCTTATTATTTCAGTTCAATTTCTGGTCAATACTTTTAATGTATAAATTCGCATGCAATTCATTTTTAAGTTTAAAATTGCAAATATTAGTATCAAAAATTAATAAGCATCTGTTGATGGATAGTAGTAGTAGTAATAGTAGTAGTAGTAGTAGT
>RQTK01000031.1:754629-774837 GCA_003991915.1 Elysia chlorotica | reverse complement strand
TAATAATGATAATAATAATAGTAGTAGTTGAATGAGGCTTTCTACTGTGCCAAGTGTTACTTAGTAATTTATCCTCATAAATATCTTTTCCATATTTCGAATACAGGCTAATAAGTTCATAATTTTATAATCATTGTTCCTGTAAAACTTACGAATGAATCCTCCTCATCGCCACCCGTCCTTTTTTTTTTTTTTTTTTTTTCTCATTACCGGATTTCCACTTTTGACTTAAAACAAAAAAAAAAAAAAAATGTAAGCGGTACTGAACGAATAAAAAATTAGCTAGCGAACTCTCGATCTCAGTAGCTAATAGGTTATGAAATGACGTATGCTACACATAGGACTAATTTTGTTGATTTTTCCATTGAATCAAATTTTAAGTATTCATTCCTTGACTTTTAATTCCTTGGTGCTTTCTGTACATATTCTGAAATTATCATATATCACTAAACTTTGACAAAAAATTGCAAAAAACACACTTTTTCTTTTTTGTCTTATCCCTTTACATGAATTGATTTTTTAAAGTTTTCAATGAAACTATAATGTCCTCTTGGTGAACAGCGTTGTTTGAATTAAATATCATGTAGCCTATCACTGCAGGCGCATGGTTTGTGGAAGATGGAATATTTTATAACATGCACATTTATTTATAGCGTTGGACGTGTTTCCAAAAGAACACAACTTCGGAGTGCTGCTCGGGGACTGACTACCTGCGCTTCTTGTTTTAACAGCGATCTTTCATCGAATAACTTACATTTATTTCGCCTGGTTATTTAGTCAACCAAGTATCTTTATAATTTTATGAAAAGAAAAAGTCTGTGTCAATTCATCTTGTCATGTTAAACTATCAAACTGTAGAGTAAACTCATGAATGTATTCTTACAAACAAACAAACATAAAAAACAACATAACGATAAAGAAGGACTGCGTTTTTGCTCTCTTTCACGAATCGCACATTATGATTATACCTTTTCTTCTGTCTCATTTATCCAACCAAACAAACTGTCTTTCCTTTTCATCCTCCCCCGGGCTGTCACACTTCAGTCGAATGGACCCTCTTCGGTTCGGCATATTGGAGCAGTGACCTAAGAGACAAAAGTCTTCACCTTTTCCCCCCAAACTGCTCGAAAAGTGTTGAGTTTGTGAGTGGGAGTCATCCAATATCATACGTAACAACAACGGGTACCCGGTAAGTTCTCTCTCACATTGCCTTTAAAAAAATCAAATAATTATGATTGTGTTGTGAACTAAAAAAACAATTCACTTGGCTTATTTTATCATCAAATTGTAACTTATATTTTTGATGGACAATTTTGAACCATACCTCATTAAATTAACTTTGGTGAGAATAAACTTACCCAACATAAAAAAATCGAAAAAATATCGAGACTTAAAGACTTTTTTTTACTTTTGAATTTTATTTAATTAAAAGACACATTCGCGGTTAATGGACAACATAAGTCTCTGCTCTATTTTAGTCTTAGATGGCGAGTTTCTATTACTCTGAGATTAGCTATGACATTAGCAGATGATATTCACAGCAAGCTTCGTGAAAATGATTGACGCTTTTTATATTTTTTTTAAACATCAATATACACTCATGAGAAAAATGGCCCCAAATATACACGCTATGAGTTATCATTTGCTTATTGTTCTGCTAATCTGCATAGACAGACGTTTTTGGTTACTGAAGAACTTTAGAAAGTAGCACACAAAAAACTAAATTAGCAACAACTCCTTCCCCATCAAAATTTTTATAATGACACCCCGGTACTATATTCTATTATACTGCCCGTATTGTTATTTTCTGCTAGTTGAAGAGTTCTTTATTTTATATGTCAATTAATAAACGAAAAGAGCAATAGGTCTAAGTAGCCAGCAAAATATGTTTTTTCTGTGGACAAAATTAATTTCTAACATCCGACTCTTTAGTACCGCTTGCGAAAATCCCATTTGTTACCGAAGAGAGCCTACTATTACAAGTGTTTGAATTTGTTTTTAATGTGTTTAGCGCCAGTAAGTTAGATTTCGCTAAATATTGAAGTTCCTAAGCGCGGACGGGGTTTTATATTGAAAAATCAAACATTTCCAAGGGGTGGGAGTGGAAGGCAGAGAAGGAGATTTGTGGCTTTAATATAATGAACTATAGTGAAGAGCTAACCAGTTCTAATTTCAATAGCATGACACTATGTAATCGATGGGATTTAACTCTTCTTCAAAAGCAAAATCTATTCCTGGGATTCTTGAGTGCACTTGTTTTCCCAGATTGTGCTATTTTTGGACTGAGCGTCTCCGGTTTTAAACTCGCCCTCGTTGCCGTGGTAACCTGTTAACCCTCCTGCAAAGAAGCGGAGACTGTGGCGTATGTCACGTTTGATCTCCGGTTATCAGTCAAGACGGATGTTGGTCCAGATTTCGGCAAGATGCCTCTCTAGTCTGTCTCTTGAGAGAGCCGTCTGCCGTGGAGGCCCGGCCGCTCTTTGGCGCTCTCAACATTCACTTGGACTAGCTCGAGTTCACTTGTCAACAAATCCCGCTGTCGACATTTTGGCCTGTTTATCACTCCGACAGAGGCACAAGTGTTGTTGGATGTGAATTGCGTTCCTTGAGAATCATTCTACATTTTCCACTGACAACAAGAGGGTTGAACAGTGAAATGTCAAAGTGGCGGCACCAGGTTAAAAAACACCATGTGGTTGGGTGGGGACAATGTTGTCACTTGCGCCTTGTGGTTGCTATGGAAAACTGACACTCAACATTTCCCAGCCTAGGCATTTGTTTAGATATGACATTAAGTAAAGCCCATTATCTTTAAGTCTTTCGCCCGAAGCCATGGGAACTCAGGTCGGAAAACTCAAGATTGTTTTCTCTTTAAGAGCACACTATTATATAAATACAAATATTCTTTTTAAAAAACTGTCTTGAAGGTTCCTTGCTTTGTCTTCGACAAAAAAAAACCAAAAAAAAACAAGCGCTCTGGTCCTATGCTTATCACCCCCCCCCCCTTTAAAAAAAAATAACGCAATACTCACTTGTGAGCTCCTGCTACTACTGGGCTTTTTCTACAAAAATAATGAAAATACTTATGAACAAGAAATCACGGAAAGAAACATACTTTTCCTCTCCAATTAACAGTAGGGCGGCTGTAGTTGGCCTTCACTTGTTTACTTTAATTTATTTGTTTATAGTAAACTGAACGTCTTGAAGTCTGATTTGGTCAGATATCCGATACCGTTTCCTCTCCTTTTGTAAAACTTTGTCACTTTAGCCGACCACATAACCAAAAATGCAAGTACATGTATTGCATTGCACTCAAATGTATTACTTAATGTATAGTTGAGAATGATTTTAGATCTTTATTTTTGTACTTAATATCTCAGTACAAAATCTTTGCAACAAACGGCATTATTAGATGTATCAAAGTTGAATATAAATTATGCTAGGCTTCTTAAAATTCATTTAAAGTGCATCTCGAAATGTTAAACAGTTGGTTAGGACGTTTGCAAAACAAAAACAGGATCATAGTTTTGGATTCATTAGCGTTTTACTGCGCACAGTCCTGATTTGCTTTTATTGCCTTCGCCTGAACCTTCTTTACTATTCTATTAAGGATGGTAGCTATGTATAAGGCATCAAGTTGGTTGCTAAAAAGAGCAATATATATGTAATCTGCGTCGTTTATAGTTTTTTATGAGTCGCCTGATTCATACTCTAGAAAAATGTGCAAAGAAAGAATGGCGTGTTTTCAGCATATTATAGAGGCAGAAATAGATTTTATGACCATTATTGCTCGTTTCGGACATAAACACGTAATTCCTACCCGACCACCCAAAATTTCAAAGCTCTTCTGCTGAATGTAGTAGGCATTTAGCTTTGGCGCTCTGACCTCACGACGATTACATCTCAGCGACATACCTCTGAAAGAAGGAAAGGGGAAAAAACCATCGAGTATACCATCATGTACCATCCCGGACAGAGATGGGGTCAGGTTCGCATGGAGATGCCACAATGGTAGAATCAGCCTAGGAATCTGCCCCATCTCTTACCCGATCGCTATCATTCCATGAACTTGTCCCTGAATAACAATCTTCTTGTATCCCTATATCAACAGTCGTTCTCACTCCGCCTCTTGCCATGATCATTATTTTTTTTACCTAGCACTGTCCGGTTTGACCACCATTA
The DNA here is from genome assembly GCA_003991915.1 of Elysia chlorotica. Lineage (NCBI taxonomy): Eukaryota > Metazoa > Mollusca > Gastropoda > Plakobranchidae > Elysia > Elysia chlorotica. The sequence continues at coordinate 770,655 of RQTK01000031.1, read as the reverse complement.
TTCACCAGATAAACTACCCTTCGGCTCGGCTAGTCATGCGTGAAATTCACTGCACAGTAGACTGAATCTTTTAATTTCAGCTTGGACAGTCAGCTGAAGAGTTATGGACCGCTTTGGAATCCCCAGTAATAAGACTCTTTTACATTTTTCATTACGTGTTTCCGATCCCAGCTGATATTTCAAAAGTCGGTGAGATTTCTACTGCCGGAATCATTTCGAAGTTTTGCCAAAGTAGACTTGTTAGTAATATTGCTGATGGAAAAGTATAAAACAGTATACTATCCATCTCCTTGGAAAAATTCAATTTTAATTTAGATACTATAAATTTTACACTGACTCTGTGAAAAGTCAACAATAATTATACAATGCTTCTTTGACGACAAAAAGACGTATTTGAAAATTGTTTAAAAATTTACGCACCATTGAAATAAAAAGTTCCAATATAATTATAATTATTCACCATGATTCATTTACTGTAAATGGCTTTAAAATGTCTTTGCTACAGCGATATGGATAAATAAATTATTTTTACAACAAAAAGGGAGAACACGAAAGAATTTAATAAATGAGCCGCCTTTAAATCCAACTATAATTATTATTATTGTTGTTGTTGTTGTTGTTGTTGTTGTTGTTGTTGTTGTTGTTGTTGTTGTTGTTGTTGTTCTTCTTCTTCTTCTTCTTCTTCTTCTTCTTCTTCTTCTTCTTCTTCTAAAACCATTATTGTGACCGACTGAGACAGGAGTCATGGTATCCCCGCCCTGTCTCGTGTGTGGCAGCATATAAAATTGTCAGACGTCCGTCTTGGGGCCCGTCCACAATATAGCCTATATAGTGCTGCTGTTGGACGTTAAACCAACCCAACCAACCAACCAACACACAACTATAGTATTATCTAATGTATATTATTACTCTTAAGATCTTGAAATGTTGATAGTTACGTAGTCCTCAAGTAAAGGAAAAGAAAAGCAGTGGTGAAGTATAAGAGGGAGTTACTCGAACCAATTAGTTTGATCTGGGAAAGCGCAACCCTCTCTAAGTTTAACGTCTCTTAGATCTCGGAGCGAGGTCTCAGGACTGGGCCCGTCAGATTGTGCTGACACCAACCAAACCAATTGAGTAAACGCGGTTGCCAGAGCAGGGCTCGAACTCGGACCTTATACATTAGAAACCGACGCCCTAAGCCCGGCGGCCGTCCACCTGCCGCCCGCTCCCTGTCCTCATTAGCGGGGTCTCCGGGCTGGGACAGATCGCTATCTCCTCCAGGGATGCCCGCTGGCCTACCTCAGCTGGCCAGTGCGCTGAGCTTTGACCTCGCCGGCCGAAGCAAGATGCGCTTGATTGCGGGACCTTCTTTGGAGTAGATTTCACATGTATAGATTGGTGGGATGTTAGGGGGTCTCTTTAGGAAAAAATAAGGCCAACAAAGAAACGAGAACATTGGTAAACATGAACCAGAGCGAGAATGCAGTAGGTGATTGAAATCTGCAGTACGGTACACATGTACATAAAATGCCTTAGTTCATCGACCAAAAGCCATAGTGAATGTTCTAAGTAAGAAGTAGCATTGGCCTTTTCTTGAGCACAAGGGTTAATTTTTTAGATTTAATTTACCAACAGGAAATAAACAATTACCAAAATCGTCAGGAAATAATCACTGGTGACCTGTTCAGGATACTTAGTAGAGAATATAGGATGACAGACGATGCGTGCATATACAATACATGAGCGAAACAAGCTACTAATACGCATTTTTAACAACCCAACAAAACATACACAAAACTCCCCCAATAAAAATACGATTGGAAATTTGTTTCATGCCGAACAACCCTCAAGAACGAGCGCCTTTTCGCTTGTTAGTCACACAAGCATGATCTTAAAGATCAAGATTATTAAAGCACAGAGGAAGTAGATTTAGACTCCGACTACTATAGCAATACATGTTTAATCGTTTGACTAATTTTCCTCCTTAAAAAAAAAACACAACAAAACAAAATTAGTACGGTACCCGATGTTAAAACTAAGCACAGCTACTGCGTTGCCATCAGGATAAGACCGAAGAGTTCAGTTGAGGCTTGAAAAGTTCATAGTTTTATAAATGACACAATTTTATGAACAATTGTCATCTCTTACGACATTTCAATTATATACATTCCACTAAAACATATAAAATATAGCCATATAAAATATTAGAAGTTGGGAGAGAAAATCTTCAGTCATCAAATTTGAGTAACAAAGCTTTACTAGCATTTTCTCATCAGCTAAAGATTCTAGCCGGTTTAATACACATGGACAGTTAATGCTTTAAGGACGTATTACTAACCGAAAATGTCTTCTCGACCATCTTTGAGATATTTTTTTTATTTGTAGCCCGCATTAATACATGTTTCTCCAAAGATTGCAAGGTAATGTCTGAAGGCTATCATCATTAGTGTACACGAAATGATTATCTGATTCATAAGATTATGCTAGTGGTCAGCAAATCTAGAGGGCTTTGCAATGCTTAATAACTTAGGCAGAATGAAGTAAAAACATAATTATACTCGTATCTGTTCATTTTATGAGTTTTGATACGCGCTTTGTATATGCACACTGCATCTTATAATTTTTTTTAAAACAAATTCTGCAAACCTACAACCTTCTTAACTTAGTTTCCAATTTTCAATTGTGTAGGGATTCTACATCTTCATGTACCGGTTAGAATAACTTTCAGCGCCTCAAGGTATTTTACTTTTTTTTTTATAAGGAAACTAGCATAATTTCTCTAAATATTAAGTTCTCTTTTCACTAAGAATAAGGACTGGTGTTTAGGAAATAAAGCGTGTCTATTTGTTGTCGTGGACACATTTTACGCTTAAACAACCAGTACACGTTGCATCAATTCTAATTAAAGCATGGGGAGGAAAGATTATTACTCTTCAACAATGCTGGGAATATCTTCTGCGTTTTTCACATGGTTTTGATAATTTGCAACTCATAACCCGATAGAGAGCTTTTAGTGAGATGTCAATTTTATACATAAATAAAGCTAGGTGTGTGTGTGTGCGTGCGTGTGTTTGTCTGTTTTTCGATTTTCGGGCCCCGTTTACTACATTAAGTACAAGCTACAATAGTTATGAAGTACAACCGGATAATAAAAATACTGATATTATTAATAGAATTCAACTCAATGGTGTCACACCGCGAATAGGCGGTAAAATAGACGTTTCGTCCAAAATATAACAAGCCGAAATTTTTCAAATCTGCAATTTTTAAAGAATTTTATTTTTGTTGGTTCAGAAGATACACAATTTAGAAAAACCCTTAAAAACAAGCAATTTTATTAGCATTTTTAGCAAAGTATGGTTGCATTAATGGTACTGTGATTAAATCTAACACCAAAGTGAAGATTTAGCTGATCCAAACTGTTATCCAAATCGAACTTATCGAACCGGGATATCTAAATCGAAGAGAACATTGGAACTTGCCAAGCAGAAAAATGCTGTTCGAATAACTATGGTCAAACACTATACTCAGTGTGTGAGGGGACGCAGCAAACATTCCCAATTGTTCCAATGTTGGCTCATAATGGGCCACAATTTCCTTCGCGAATAAACATTAGCGTTGAAAGAAACTTAGGAAGTGATCTGCGAGTTTGATTTATAGGATCCTTAGGATCTGATTTTTTTGCATGTCTCATGGGTCCAAATAGGCAATAATTATAACGCGGTTTGGTGCTTTACTAGATCGAAATTGTTCTTGGGTTCATGTCTAGTTGGTTTTTGGCCCTCCTTTTTTGAGAGCACAAGGGCGATTGAAAATAATTGAAGTGTGACATGATACCCACGTATTTGTATGAATATAAAAAGAATTCTGCTCCTGAAATACCCCTCTCTAACGTTTAAAAAGATTTGATAAGAAAAAGCCATGGTAGTGGTACTTTTTTTATTCAAGTATTTCCTATAATTCTTTATTTCACTCGATAGATTCATCTAGCGGGGTCCTTGAAACTATGTAAGCCAGAAGTTGTCTTTGGTCTCTGGTTGGAGGGAAAACAACAAGTTTTGCTTCCTTGTATTTTGAAGGTGTCGCACATTGTTTTAACAAACTTCATAGCAGTTTAGGGAACATAAATGTTTTGAAAACTAAGGCTTTCATGGTCGCATTCACAGTGCTGTTGTAAATAATTATAGGGAATAAGATAACATAGATGGACAGAGCAACGTAACTTTGTTGAAAGTCACGGGGAGAAGAGAGAGAGAGAGAGAGAGAGAGAGAGAGAGAGAGAGAGAGAGAGAGAGAGAGAGAGAGAGAGAGAAGAATATGGGAGTTAAGGACTAGAAGGGAGAATAAGCTGTAAAAGAAAATTGAAAAAGATGGGCAGGGAATCAGGACAAACGAGAGAGAAAGCGAGAATAATCTGGACTGTTTGTGTTGGCACATCGAGGATTAGTTTGTAGTAATCTAGCCGGCCGTGGTATCAGCATTGGATGCACGGATTCCTACACAGCTCTGCAACGGAAGACTGGTCTGGTGCCCGAAGAAAGGGATAACACTGACGTCTAGAGTGAAAGGTTCATAAAAGAAACAATTACAAGATATCCGTTGCTGTCGCTCTTTGTATTTGTGTATGATTGATTCATTACTTTCTACTTCCTTCCTCCCTCCGTCATGCTTCCTTTTTGTCTTTTTATGTCCTTTTTGTCTTTTTATCTCTCCCTCTCTCTCTCTCTCTCTCTCTCTCTCTCTCTCTCTCTCTCTCTCTCTCTCTCTCTCTCTCTCTCCTATCTCTCTCTCTCTCTCTCTCTCTCTCTCTCTCTCTCTCTCTCTCTCTCTCTCCCCTATCTCTATCATCCGTCTACGTAACGAGTATAATTGAATTCTGGCTAATCTTTGATCTCCAGAACGTGTATTCGTAGAAATTGCACAACGTATAGACACTCAATTGTAAACCCGTTAGTTAAGATTAGAGCGACCGAGTTTCCCCGTTTCACCTGACAAATTGATACCTGAGGACAAGTACAAAACAATGTTAAAATCCTAAAAATGTCACGTCTCTGTTTTGCGTAGTAGCAATGGCATTGTTTGAGATGCCGCTAGTCGGCTTAATGATCACCTTCATATGTCATCCATTATGAGTTAATCAAAATAGATCTAGGTAAGAAAAGGTTTAAGTTGAACAGTCATGCAACAAATCAATCATCATAATTTTAAGTACTGTGGTTTTATACGGCCCCTGAAGGCATTGCCATCATGTAGGAAAACATACCAAGGACCAGAGAAAGAGAGACCGACATTACGTATTTCTTTACCAAGAAATTTCCAACCTATGTTGGTAAGAAAGGAATGGGTTTAAGGTTAAGAAAAGTATATAAGGAAAGATTGAGAATGAGAAGAAAAGACAGGCAATAGATTTCCCGGCGAATCCAAAGCAAACCCAAGACGTCAAACTTGTTGTATTGGATGTGATTTGATGGGGGAGTTCCAAGTCAGTCATTAGATAAAATGCCTCATGTAGCCAGATAGATCAGGGATCTCAAACAACACAGGATTTGAACCCCAGACGAGTTGACAAATTGGCACTAGGACAGGTACATAGGTCATAGGTGCGGCTTCCATAATTTGTAAAGACCCTGGCCTCAATATTTTTCAACAAAATTGACGAGTTTTTATAGGGGAGGGGGGGGGGGTCAAGCTTTTTTAACGAGTCAAGTAATTTTCGAGTCAAAATGGTGATTTTTGGAAAAATCCTATCTGGCAACCCTGAGATGTTACTTCTAGGAGCTAGTTAGTGGTTATGAGCTAGATCTAGTGAGTGGTTTTGAAATTCTGAGTATGTGATAAGGATGTTGATAGGCGTTCTTATTATAATGGAGCTAGGAACAAAATTTTGAATCCAAAAATCTCTAAAACTGCACGAGCTAAAGCTACGAAATTATCCATGGTAATGGTATTTTGACTGGGCACGCTTATTTTGATGAAAATGTTTCATTTCACCACGATTCGCCCAAAACCAAGGCATTAATTTAGAAAAAATGTAATTTCAAAAATACAAACAGATGCAACTGTTTCCTCCCATTCCTTCAACAACAAACAAATCGAAAGTTCTGTTCACCCACAATAAAAATTGATTTTTTTTTCTTTTTTGGCGCAAATTTCTCCGCGCACACTGCACCATCTCGTTAGAATGCTTGGTTAATATTGCAAAGTCAGAAGGTAACATTAAACCTACTTTAAGAATTTCAATGGCTTATAGAACAACGAACAATATATCGGTCAATTTTTTATGACTTATAATTATGTCCAAGCAAAAGATTACAAATATCAAACGACAAAAAGGGGGGAACGTGTAGAGCAATTTCCCACGAGTGTATTAAAGAGTTGATGCATCATTTAAATTCCTAAAGTTATAGAGAATTTTGAGTTTTAGCACAGTTCTAATTTATTTATAATCCTTCAGCTTTGTCCATCCCACAATTCCAACGAATTTCTTGTGTTCTCAACAAGTTGTCATAAAAAAAACCCGAAGTCTTTCCAAATCGACTTTCGTTTTTGAGGCTATGAAAGTAATTGAGAATATATTTCATATTTCAAAAGCGCCAAATTTTGACTTGCATACTACATTGAATGGTAATAGAATGCTTGGCTAAATCTAATTGTTAGATAAAAAAAAAAAGTCAAGCGAATTTGAAAGGGTAAATACAAGTGCATGTAGGAACTTATTCTGTGAGTTTCGTTATTAAGGAATCATGGTTAATGAAAACGTTGAAGCATTCCATTTTAACGTAAGTGCCCACAAACTTTTGTTTCATGGTTTGTTATCTGAACGCAAAACGTTCAACCAGCCACTTTCTCTCATTGTGACTAGACCATAGGTTATTCATGCGGTTTTTAATGGAAAAACTAAGTGATATCATGCAAGAAAAAATAGAGATCTTAAAAAGGCACCAGAACTAAGCATCTATTTCAGTCCAAGATATGTAGCATTGGACCTACAACTAATTGCTTTCTAGCATTTTACTTATATATTGTTGTGTATGGTGTAAAGTACTTCTATACACAAGTTTACAAAAATGGAAATGGGCGAAACATGCCTACATTTACATTTGAAATATAAAAACCTTTTTTCACGAAAGTGTGTGTACGGTATACTTTGTATTGTCTAGCGACTGCAACATTAAACATTGGGTCTCGTCATAATTAATTCTAAAACTAGCCTAGATTCTACTAGTGATCTATTTTTAACTTGTTCTTTTCTCAGGATGTAAACTTAGAAATAAGTAACCTAGACATTATTATTTACCCTCAATAGCATTGAAATTAGTCATTCCAAATTTGGATCTTGAATCGAGATCTTATTTAAGACTAAAAGGACCTAGAATAGCGGGTCCTTTTTATTCCTTTTTATGCCTGTGTCGTCTAGCGACTGCAACAGTAAACATTGAGTCTCGTCATAATGAATTCTAAAACTAGCCTAGATTCTACTAGTGATCTATATTTAACTTTTTCTTTTCTCAGGATGTAAGCTTAGAAATAAGTAACCTAGACATTATTATTTACCCTCAATAGCATTGAAATTAGTCATTCCAAATTTGGATCTTGAATCGAGATCTTATTTAAGACTAAAAGGACCTAGAATAGCGGGGTCCTTTTTAAATCATTTAAATCAAGCCCTGGTTTTGTTTTGTTTTTTGTTGTTGTTGTTTTTTTTTTTAGAACACTTCTTTATGTGTTCTCTGAAAAGGAAAATTAGAAGGAAAAAATTGCGATTTTACTTTTGAATGAATAGAGAAGAGTCAATGTTTGAGAACCACTGAATCAATGACGTCATCAAGTTTGTGACGACTTGACTTTTCCTGCTACTTCCTCTCTTCGGCACTCACCCTCACACACACATACACACACGTCACTAAATGTTTCGCCACATTTACGGCGGTAAGCTTTTAGTATGTTATAGATTAGATGTCAAACAAAATACCCCCCCCCCCCCCAAAAAAAAAAAAAGAAGGAAAGAAAGAAAGAAAAAGAAAAAGAAAAGAAAAAAAAAGGAAAAAAAATGAAACGCAGAAATACGGGTTTAAAAATACTGAATTGTTCTTTTCCTTTTTAAAACATGAAACTTACAAGCCCTCTGTCACCTACACGCAGCTTGCTATGAGCTTAAAACTTTGTCATAGAGTTGTCTTTACATGTAATATATAATTTATGATTTTTTTTTTTAATGCCCGTTGCCCCTTAAGAAACCATTTTCTCCACAATGACGACGGTAAACCTTTAGCATGTTATAGTTTATATGTTGACCAACACGAACAAAATTATAAACACGTTAGAAAGCAATTAGTTTTAGGTAAGGCATATTTTTTAGCTATCTTTCCTGTACTACCGTTGGTAACAGTCACTTTTGAAAGACTATGTACTACAAGCGACAGTCATTTCATTATGACAGTTCCGATGAAAAGATATACTTTCCGTGGAGGCACAATACACAAGTCTGTCGCTGTAAGTTTATAGTTTCCATATATGGTGAATACTCATTTTTAACTATTTCTGCAAAAAAAAAAAATAATACAAAGTTTGAAGCAAAGAACCCATAAAATCAGGCATTTATCCATAGTCTCTTTTTCACTTTCTCTCCTGGTTGGTTCGGTGTCAGTTTAATGTGACTGGCTGAGACAGGAGTCATGGTATCCTCGCCCTGTCTCGTGTGTGGCAGCCCATAAAATTGTCAGACGTCAATTTTGGGGCCTGTACACAATATAGCCTATATAGTGCTGACGTTGGAAGTTAAACCAGCTCAACTCAACTTCTTCTATTTGTCTCTCTCTCTCTTCTTCTTCCTCTGTGTCTGCCTACCTGCCTATCTGTTTGTCTATCTGTCTGTCTGTCTGTCTGTCTGTCTCTCTCTCTCTCTCTCTCTCTCTCTCTCTCTCTCTCTCTCTCTCTCTCTCTCTCTCTCTCTCTCTCTCTCTCTCTCTCTCTCTCTCTCTCTCTCTCTCTCTCTCTCTCTCTCTCTCTCTCTCTCTCTCTCTCTCTCACTTTCTCCCCCTCCTCCTCTCTTCCCTCTCCTCCCTACATCTCGGTGTGTAAAGGTGTCTAACCCTTTTCCTATGTCTCTCAAGTCCAACATTTTTCACAGTATATCCAAGACCCCAGTGTTGTGCCTCTCTCATGGCCTCCCGCGGTTTCTATTAGTGAGTGTTTCTATTCTGCTCGCTCGCCCCACGCTAAGTTTAGAGACACCGATTTCAAGAAAATCGATGAGGTATTCTTGGCGCCACCACCACAGACTTTCCGCCCGTCGCACAAACATGTAACACAACCCTGTTTATTTTGGTCCATCGTTTGTTATTCGAAAAGAACGCGAAAAACAGCGGCGCTTTCGCAAGTTAAAAACTACTGAAATGATTCGCTAGAAGTTATGTACAATAATTTGTGAGTTCAAGGCTCTTAAACCTACAAAAAACCAATCGGCATCAACATCACCAATATCTTAAATATCATTATCTCTGGAACCATCAAAATCAAGAATTTCATTATCATTATCACTATCATAATCATCATCTCTATCATCATCATCATCATCATCATCATCATCATCATCATCATCATCATCATCATCATCATCATCATCATCATCATCATCATCATCATCATCATCATCATCATCATCATCATCATCATCATCATCATCATAAACATAATAATCATCATACCCAACACAACCATCACCACAATTATCATCACATTTCACAAGTACTATCCTCATTAACATCATTATCTTAAGAAAACCGTCATCAGAGATAAAAGCACAGATTCACGTATCATCTATTTGACAGAGTTCAGTTTTATTAAATGGTAGGCCATAACCCCGCTCTGAGGTCTAAGGTTTGCCTTTTTAACGATGTCATTATTGTCCTTTCGTAAAATCAATTTTGTCACTTCCACCATCTTTATTTCGTCTGTGTGAGCGGCTGATCGCTCAATACTCTGAATTTTCACATTTCACAATAGAAACTACTCTGGAGACCATGAGTGCAGTCCTCGCACAAACCTAGGTATGCCTTACACTCAGACTATATTTAGCTCCTACCACTCCAGCTCTGGCGATTTGGCCTCCTACTGGTTGAGTCGGTGTCAGTTTAATGTGATCGACTGAGACAGAAGTCATAGTATCCCCGCCCTGTCTCGTGTGTGGCAGCATATAAAACTGCCAGACGTCAGTCTTGGGGCTCGTCCACAATATAGCCTGTATAGCCATATAGTGCTCAACTCAACTCTTGCTGTCAAAGAACAAATTGTCTTCCCTTAAAAAATCAAATCATTTTATGACATGTATCATTTTTATCCTAATTCTTCGACCCTCGAAATGTACTCTAGACTCTAAGGCTTGAATGTTTTTTGTTTGTTTGTTTTGTTTTTATTTGTTTTATTTGTTTGTTTGTTCGCTTGTTTGTTTGTTTGTTTTGTGTGCAGCTCATCAAAACATTCTTTTTTGTAAGCCATTTTTTTGTTTGGAGGAACATTGTTGGTTATACTTTGTTAACTACGAGTTTTTAGTAGGATTTTCCTATTTTTGTAACATCATCTATTTCGCTCTTCTCATAGTTTTACGTATTTTAGGCTCCAGGTGCATACGCTATATAGCGACGGCCTCAAGACAAACGTCTTACAATTTCCACAGAAACAGCGCGCGGGTTCTACAGCTTCTGCCTCACCAAACTGCTCACCAGTAACATCATCTAGATTTAGATCTAGATCCATCCGCCACATTGAAACCATGTAAACAACTGAGTTGCTATTGAATGCTATGCGCTACTGGTGCGTGACACGAAATTGCTAGAGATTCAGAAACATTATAAAATGTCTAATTTTATACAGCAAATGTAAAATATAATCGAGGATGGGAAATGTTTTAATTATATAACAAAATACTGCTGCCTAAAAAAAAAATTGTCATAGATTATTTTGTTCGAAAGTTGTTTTTGCGTATTAAGACCCTGTCTGACGACTGACACACAGACTCTAGAGTGTTTTGGGCGTGTTAAACCGGAAGAGTCAACGCGCGGACAATAGGCTCTACCACATCACTTGGATGAAATGAAAAAGTTAAAGGGTTGCAACTTCATTTTGTTTCATTCGTTTTTTTAAGACGTATGTGCAAGTCTTTTATAGGCATTGTTCAAATAATACACCTGCGGTATATTTATCCTAAAGTATCTGTGTCAATCTATTTTTTTTATAGTTACCTGCTAAGTTGTAGAGCATACTACTCTTTTCACATGATGTAATCTGTTAATTTTTAGTCTCACTGCTTACAAGGTTGGCTCGAAGAAAAGTTGCGTCTTCTATTAACGTGCCAATCAAACACACAACTAGAAAAACAAACTTGTTCTTTTTTTTTTTCGAAAAGAATTTTTTTAAACTGGGCCCTCCTAAACAAACTTTGGATGTGGTGTATCTTGGCCTAGAACTTCTCGCCTTGTGTTTGGCGAGAGGGTGGGGTCCCCTCTCCATGCCGTCCCTGGGCCAACCTGAGACCCAGCAGTCCGTCCACAGGCGACCTGGCAGCCGGGCCGAGAATGTTGATGCTCCGATCCTGATGACCCTGACATTGTTGACTGGCGAGCTCAGGGTCACAGGCGGGCTGGGGAATCTTGAGGCCAACATCTCGGGCAATGTCTCCCTCCCTGTCTCCCTGGCTGCGCGCCCTGCCAGCGCCGTTTGAAGCTGCGTCTTGTTTGTTTGTTTGAATGTTTGTTTATGTGTGTCTGTGCGTTTGTAGTTGTAGCCTCTTTGCATGTCACGCTGAGCAACTGGGGGACAGGGGAGGGATATTTGAGATGATGAATAAGCGGACCTCGATTTGAAGCTATTGTTCGTAATTGTTCTCTTCTCAAGTTTTGTTATTTCGAAGAACAGATTCCATAAGGTAAGGGCGCGTTATAATTATGGATATTTATCTATTTTAAGAATTTCTGATATTAATATCGAACAAAGTACATGTATAATGGATCCGCAAGTAAATATCAGTGTCAATAAAAGTGTTCTCAGACGTTGGAAGTGTAAGATAGGAAAGAGGAGGGTGATGTTTCAAATCGTTTTTGAAAGAGCTATAGATCCATATGTTGTTAGGAAGAGAGGCGCTGCTGCACGGCGCTACAAAACGCGCGATTTTGTGCATTTTAGTTGAGCAGCAGGCCGCCGGCTGCAGGGTCATAAATCGCCTCCCAAGGGACACCCGTCACTCAGGCCAGGCGCGCGCTGTTTTACCTGAGTTTGACCCACGCTAACGGGTAAAAATCAACAAATTGTGCGCGTTATATCTCACTATACGTTGATCGTCTTTCGAGAGAGACGCTATTAGTTGATAGTGCAACATTTTGTTTTTATATTGGTGAAAACTGTGAATTTCTGAGTAATATCAGTGTCAATAAAAGTGTTCTCAGACGTTGGAAGTGTAAGATAGGAAAGAGGAGGGTGATGTTTCAAATCGTTTTTGAAAGAGCTATAGATGATATATGACAAAATATTAATTATGCCCTTTTTTAATTCAACCTCACAATGTTAGTTGGCTGAGGTTTCCACAAATATTTTCTTTACGTATAACCCAATCGTTCTAAATAGTTGCGGTAAACATTTATGTAAAAAATTTCGGATACTTGCCCATTGTTTTTTAGATTCCTACATGATTATGAGCATTAAAACGAATTCACACAAAAATAATGGTATTTGTATTTAAGTTTAAACAGAAAGCAGCCAGACCTTAAAGTTTTACTCTGTCAGAGTGCGAAGTGGATTTTTGTTTACAGCCAAGTTAAGTGAACGTGTTGATGCTTTTATCAAAGCTTCGACACAAGAATATCTTTGAAAACAATTTAGGGCACCAAGATCAGGACAATTTATACGGCAAAGGGCATCGTAACATATAAAAGAAACCAAATACATTTCTTGAAATTTGAGATGTTCACTTATGCAAAATGACATTACGTTTCTCAATTTTTGAGCAGGACTGGCTGGATTACAATTGTAAGTTTGACTCGATATCTTTGATAGCTCGTTCCTTGTGCAGATCATGAAAAGATAATATCTTAAACCATATGTTTGTATGTACTTTCTGATGACTAAGTATATTGGTATATCTACCCATACAGATCTATATGTCTTTATTATATCTTCCTAATTTTATTCTTCTCTGTGTTTGTTAGTTCTATCTTACTCCTCTCTATTATTTCCCGTACTCTATCGCTGTGGAGTTGTCTCCCCGAAATCTCTGTCTTCTGTATGGAATGTCGGTTTATTTTACTGTTTGTCAGTTTTTCTGTCTGTTTATCTGTTTGTCTGCATCTGTTGGTCTGTACATATGTGCATGCGTGTCTCTATTTATCTATCCACCTGTCTCTGTCTATCTCTCTATGTTTGTCTGTCTGCCTGTCTGCCTGTCTGCCTGTCTGTCTGCCTGTCTGCCTGTCTGTCTGTCTGTCTGTCTGCCTGTTTCCGTGTCTCTCTCTGTGTCTCTCTTTCTCGTATTTGCATCACAGTCTAATCTTTATTCTACGACGATTTATCATTATCAATAAACAGAACAAAAACACACAAAATACAGCATTACATCGACCATAATGTGTAACTCTTGTATAGAAAGTGATGTCCAGTAATGGAAAATTCACCCCGTTTCTTTCGTCCGAGAGCCTAGATATCTGCAGCACTGTAGATCTATCGAGCATCGCCCGGGGGCAGTCTTTGGATGTAATGGATTTTGCAAATTACATTTTATATGACACGAATTCAAAGGAATTCTGTTCAAAAGAATTTAAGTTTTAAAGAAATGTAATTTTAATACCATCTTTATTGTACGTACATTACAGTCCCTAACGTTCTTTATTTTGTTCTTTAAAACCACCAAGCGTTGATGATTAACGGCTGAATCATCTTTGAAGTTTCGAAAATCAGAAACTTCTTCTACTTTTGTTGCTTTGATGGAATGGTACCTAGGGTAGGAAATGCCTTTGCAGTGATGGATGTATTGCAATCGTGTGAAGCAATGTCTCCATTTACCAAAAAAATATGAACCCCCTTTGCAGCGTTATTACACAATGCTCAAGAAAATGACTAAGAGAGCAAGATGCATGCATTTTGGGAAAACCATGCTGCAGCTACCCATGGTTTGATTAAATAGCCATCGTGTCGTAAAGGAAGCTTTGTTTCGAATTTTTAAACACAGTGTGTCAATGTAAAGCATCAGTTTTGATATCACTTCTTTATCACAGGTTTATTTATAGTTTAATTGAGAAACTTTCGGTTTTTGGACTATCGTGCCCCAAATCTCACTGAAAATTTTAATTCTTGGACGAAGCTTCAATAAACATTGCTCGATGATCTTGTCTGATCTTATTGTAGAAACAACTTTATCGATCTGAAAAACTGTTTTATCGAATAACTTTCATGATTCAGGTCTAGTTCTTGTTGCTTATGGATTGTCAGTCCAATAATACTCGTTTAGATTTTCTGTTGACCCTGAGATACTTTAGGAATTTTACATTTTCTAGTTACAATCATGTAGTTCTTTAAATGCCCCGAAACACAGTGAAAGTAAATTTTTCAACGTTCAAATTTTGTATTTTTTCCTACAGAAGAGCTGAACATTTTTTCCTCTTTATTCTTGCAAAGGTACCGTGCCCAACACAAACATTAAATTTTTTTCAATAATAATCAAATGTGTAGTTCATCGAAAGGCTCTAAGTTTCATTCAGGAGCGAGATGTATCCGAGACACAAAAGTCAGCTAAGCCCAGTGTCTTTCGCAGTCTGACTGGTCAGAGGCTGATCGGGACCTACGCATACCAGGTTTAACCAAGCGAGAGTTGTCCAAGGTAAACCATTGTGAATTGAAAACCTGGTGGTATAAACTTGTAAACCTCTTACGCCATCAGTATGGCAAGTACACCAATTGTCTGCAACGCATTCTTGGCTATCATCTTCATAGCTATCGTCATCTTTATCTCCATTCATTCACTATCCCAAAGTTATCAACTTACCATTGTCGTTTCATTACCATCATCAAAATCATCTCAACCTTTGATCAGTCCTTCTGGTCTCAAAAGGATTTTTTGAAAAAAAGAGCCTTTTTGAAGCAACAGTTGCACATTTTGCGTTTAATTGGTTTGTAATCATCACATATTTTTAACATATACTTTTTCATAACATTTCCTAGAGATAAAATACTTTTCAAAAGACACAAAGCGATTTTAACTTTACCAATACGGACCGGGCATACTTTTCACAGTTTTACAGATGCTGTTTTAATTAGTCATAAAATTAACATTCCCTTGGCAAAATTATTATGCAAAAATCTGCAAACACCAATGAAGAAAATGCAATAGACCCGAAAAGGCTCGATTGCATGACTGTTACAACAAAAAGAATGGGGCGCGGATCTATAAACATGTTGTTTTCTAGCACTAGACAGAGAGACATCGGCTATGGAAAACAAGAGCAAAATGCTTCTTGACGGGTAGTGTGGTTTTTATGAATGGTCAGAATGAAATAATAGAACACACTGAAATGTTAGGAGATTGAAGAAATCTGTTTGATCTCAGTAAGATTGTGTTATAACCGGCTTGTACTCTTCCCCACAGTGACTTCATTTTATCCACTCTACAAATTTTATAGGGCCACTTAAATGTTTGCATGCCATTTCTTCAGGCGGCTTTTTTCATCCTGGGTGTAAATTTGCACGCCTGTGACTAGTGGAACCGAGAACTTTTTAACTTGCGATAAGAATGGTCTCAGTGTTCAACTGCTCGTGAAAGAACATTCCCTTGGCATACACAGCCCGCTGGGAGATCTCTCACGCTTAGTCCGCATACCTTCTTCAAATGTTTCTCTCATTTCTTCTGTCTCTCTGTCTGTCTGTCTGTCTGTCTGTCTGTCTGTCTGTCTGTCTCTCTGTCTCTCTCTCTCTCTCTCTCTCTCTCTCTCTCTCTCTCTCTCTCTCTCTCTCTCTCTCTCTCTCTCTCTCTCTCTCTCTCTCTCTCTCTCTCTCTCTCTCTCT
>RQTK01000031.1:736281-746859 GCA_003991915.1 Elysia chlorotica | reverse complement strand
TATTATTATTATTATAATTATTATTATTATTATTATTATTATTATTATTATTATTATTATTATTATTATTATTATTATTATTATTTGTTTTTGTTTTATTCATACTTTAATTTTGAAAATAAACATATTTGTAACAGAAATCAAATAGATCTAGTCCTCAACTAATTTTTTTTCTGTACTTGAAGCGTATCCAGTCTGGCGTTGAAATAGATTTTTGTGTGTTGAATATCAGACTAGTTGAAACTTATACAGCTTACTCGCACAACCACCAAGAGATAGGCACTGTTTAAGCGCACTCTAGGCAAGTTAACCTGTAGTCGGTAATACATTTTTAATTACAATGATCTCAGAATCTCATAGTACATTCTGCTATCCTTGCTAAGATCATAAAATTGAAGAAAATATCTTTAAAAGACGAAAAGAAAGTCGCACGTGATATTCGATAATGCTTGTATTTATTGCATTTTCAAGTGCAACTTACGTTATAAGACCTGTGCTGAAAAGAATTTCACGACAAAAATGAATATTAGAACTTATGGATTTTTTTAACTTTTTACACGTGCGTGCGTGTGTGTGTGTGTGTGTGTGTGTGTGTGTGTTTATACGCGTTTGTTTTAATTTTGACAGTCCTTTCTCCTCTTTTCTACTTTTTCTTGCAGGCTGCGCGTTGCTAAATTAGTGGAAAATCTGAAAGAATCCTGTGGGGTTTTCAAAGGTGAGAAATCGTAGTATGTCAGATATGTGGATATAATAATACATTTTTACTTGGTATAATATTATCATTAGCACCATTATCATCATAATCATCATCATCATCATATTTATCATCGTTAACATCATCATCATCATCATCATCATTATCATCATCATCATCATCATCATCATCATCATCATCATCATCATCATCATCATCATCATCATCGTCGTCGTCGTCGTCATCATCGGCATTATCACCAGCATTCTCACGGCATGAAAATCTATGTGATGTGTCTGAAACGTTTCTACTTTATGCTTATGCTGTTATTTTGCTCTAGTTTAGACATGTATTGATTTAGACCTAGACACTTTTAAGTTCTTTTTTTAACCCTCAGACAGGGTGTTTATTAATAAAGTTAAATTCTTTTGTTTCTGTAAAAGATTTCTATATTTATTATTTCCTTAACGTTGACAAGATGGTGTGCTCGAGTCTTCGTAAATAATATTCATCCCATTGAACAGAAACAGGGACGCACTTGACCATATCAACGCTGCACCTTATCACAAGTGTGAGACAAAATTGTGATTATTTGACAATATTAATTCAGTCTTTTGTATATAAAAAAAAAATATTCCTAATTGTGATCAAGCCACTGGCATCATTATTTTGCCATATAAGCGAATACTATTTCGCAACAACTTTACCTTCAGTATAAAGTGAGAGTACAGATTCGAATGATATTATAATACGAAGCGCCTTGGGTAAAATATTATCCAGTAGTAATGGGTTATCTATCCAACAGAAAAGAGAGGGGAGGAAACCATTTTGTTTACGTGCGGAGAGGTATGGCATTTTTTGTCGTATGCCTTGTAGGCTTTATGATTATGACGTGTGTGGAGATGACCTTCGTCCCCAGCACCAAAAACGCCCAAATCGCCAAAAATCGTTAGTATCAGTCAGTGGCGAACTTTAGCGTGGAATTGCAACTCTGTTGCTTCGATCGTGCGCTTGTGTCTTATTTCAGAGCATTGATTAAATTCACATTTTTTGCTTCTTAAAATCTTCTTATAAGGTGCTCGTGGAAAAGAAAAGTGTTTGTTGGTTGTTGTTGTTTTTATTCTTCTTTTTGTTGTCTTTGTATTTGTATTGTTTCATTCTTATTGTCTCTAAAATTATTTACAAAAAAAAAATATTTGTGACATAGTCGTTTTAAATTTTCTAAATCTTAAAACACTAGAAGTTACACAGCGGTCGCAAGAGGTTATACAATGAAATAAAAATGTGGAAAAAAGCTAAAAAAAAGGAGCCTCTCTTATCTTGTCTTTTCGCATTGTGGTATGGCTTTGACCAGTATCAGTCCTAGGTCCGGCACTTTCCCCATCACCTTTCAATGGCTCCGACACCCATCGCTCCGCACATTCAGAAAGCCCAAACCGTGAAACAGCGCAGACTTTGCGATCCATAAGACGGTAATAGACGACATAATCACGTCCCTTAGACACGTGGGGTATTCTGACCGCTCATCGGCATCGTAAGTCCAAGATAGAGCTATGATTGGACGGAGGTGCAGGTTCCCTTATCCACCGTCTTCGTTTTGCTGTAAAGCCGCTTATCGCAAAGCCTCTGGTTTAAGTTTTAGTTTATGGACTGGACGCAAGAGGACAGGCCTGCTTGTACACTGGGCGCCAGGATGCCCGATAGAGTGCCGTGCCGTGTGGTACCGTGCCGCTAGCAACATGGCACGGCTGCAGATTGGGCTCAGATATCCCCAGACCGAAGCTAGACCCAAACAAAAGGTCGGGACAAGACGTGGTATTTCTGTTAGTCGAGCAAATAATTATAGATATAGGCAGTCTGGAAGATGGTCGAAAGTCGCCTACAGAAATGGAAGAGGGAGAGAGAGAGAGAGAGAGAGAGAGAGAGAGAGAGAGAGAGAGAGAGAGAGAGAGAGAGTAGAGAGAGAGAGAGAAAGAAAGAGGAGAAGGGGGCAAGGGTGGGGGGGTTAGAGAAAATAGGATTGCTCATTAAGTAGGTAAACACAATACATGTAGCGTTTTTGTTGTTTTTTGTTGTTGTTGTTCGGGGGGGGGGGGAAATACAATACTACAGTCGCGTGGCTTGACCATTCCTTCCTATCCGGTTCAGGTAACCAGATCCTGTTTTGCTAACGGCAACCAAACGAATATCAAATGGCCAACAATTGTGTGCTCACCTTTCTCTCTCTGCTAAAGTATCCATGTTTTCCAGCAAGTTTTGCCCCTCCAAGTTTCAAAGCCAGTGCCTCTTGGCACACGCTATAATTGTTGACACAGGGGTGGTTGTATTGGTTCTCCGTTCTTGTCGAAAGAGTCGAGCCAGAATGGGGGCGTAAACATAGCAAAAGGAGAAGAAAAAAAAAAAAGAGAGAGAGAGAGAGAGAGAGAGAGAGAGAGAGAGAGAGAGAGAGAGAGAGAGAGAGAGAGAGAGAGACAGACAGACAGAGAGACAGACAGACAGACAGACGGACAGATAATCGGGGGAGCACGATGTAGATCTCAATATATATGGAGGCTTTAAAAAATTAAACAATCCCAAAACAAGGATGTGGCAAAAAAAAAAAGGGGGGGGGGGAGGCGAGAAAGTAAACAGAAAACTGACTGAAGTAGATAAAATAAAAGAATTGAAAGGAGGAGTTTGTAGAAGCCGTAATGGGAGATGACAAGAAGATTAGGCAGAAGCACATATTTCTATTAGAAATAATAATGTGGGCAGAAGAGACAGGAAGGCAATTACATTAAAGGATATAGCCAAAGGTACACAAGAGTTACCGGAAGAAAAGAAAGGCTGGGAGGGTGGTGTCAAAGCACTTGAATATTGATAGAAAAAAGTTGTCCCAGTGATTTGTAGAATAAATAATAATGCTCAGATTTGGATATATGTGTCCCCTTGTTCTCTATCCTGGATCTTTTTCTAGAACCCCAGCTCGACAACCTGAGGATTGAGGACTAGATTCTAAGGGTCGTAGATACAACGTCTTCAGTATTTCCACTCGCATCTTATTCTTACAAGCCGTAAGCTATCGCGACATTGTCGTTACGGTCCTAGATCTTAACCCACAAGGGCCTTCCTAGCTGCTTTGTAGATTTGAAGGCTTTAGGCTTGAGCTGAAACGCCTACGTACATGTACCTTGGCAAACTCCTCCCTAGATCTTAGGCCCAGGGTTCCGTCATACTAGGTCTGTCAGCTCTGAGCTCTGTCATGAGGTAACCACGAGGAGGCTGTGACATCACGAGGAGGGTGTGACATGACGCCAGGCTGCAGGCTCTCATGTCATCGCCAACGTGGGGCCAGTAAGTAGGTCTATGTCATATTAGAGGGACAGGCACAGCATAACAAAAGTGGCCCCAATGTACATTTCAGCCAAACAGGAGGAAGAAATTGCGTACAAATACGCGTTTTAAGGTTAGGGTTGGCAGCATGCAGGTCTGCAGTGCAGTGAGGCTGAATATAGAATATTCTTACTTATTTTGAGGGGGCGAACTGGCTCAAGTGGTCTAGTGATAGAACATCCGATAGGGAAGTCCTCGGTTAGAAAAACACGATAGGCGAAACATTAAGAATAATAAAAACAAATTTAATTGTTCGTTTTAGTCCTCTGTTGGTTGGGTTGATATCAAATTAGGGTGACCGCATGAGACGGCAGTCTTGGATTCTCCGCACTGTCTGTGAGTGTAAATACGTAAAATTGTCAGACTTTAGTTCTGGGACAAATCCACAATATTGCCTAGCTGCCGACGTTGACTACTCAGCTCGTCCTTATTTATTTAATGATGACGGTGGAACAATACAACGTTAATTATATTTGTACGTTAAGTCTTCTCCTCTGCGTCTCTTTATTTTTGGTCTGGTTTTCATATTTCTGTCTATCGTATTTCCTTGTTTCCTTTCCAAATTCTCGGTGATTGTCGGTTTGTTTTAACATTGCGCCATTACCTGTTTTAATGAATAATTCACCAAATCTAGTTAAACAATTAGAAAGAGTAAGATGGACATTGATATGGTGAACTGGCCTACACATTACACCAAATCTAGTTAAACAATTAGAAAGAGTAAGATGGACATTGATATGGTGAACTGGCCTACACATTACATCTTTCCTATAAAAAGGGAAGAGTGAAAGTCTCATGAAAAAGAACGACGGAATAAAAATCTGATTGAGAATGGGTGAAAAAGGCCTGCTGCCCAACCATAAGGGGTCAGTGGCAGATTTCACGGGAGGCAAGAGGGCCACAAGTGCAAAGATGGACTGCAGCTTTGAGGGGGGATCAAGATCTAGACCTATTCATCCCCCGTCTCGCATCTTTATATTTATGACGCAGAGTATTTGGGGAAAAAGGGATTTCCCACTCCCCTCTCGCTGCCTGGATGATGGCCCTCGGGCGAACAAGCACGAGATCGGAAGGGCTTGATCGGTGGACAGCATCTTTACGAGACCACTCTGGGTTGGACAGGATCGAAGTCGTCTCCCTCATTTTCAAGGTTGCCTAGTTTTTTGTGACCTGCCGCAAAAAAGAAACGTTCATAAGATGAGGAAAAAAGTGTATAAATTCAAATTTTTATTACATATCTCAGTTAATTAAACCACTGATGCTGTTTACTTTTACAATTCCATCAAGACTCCCCCCCCCCCCCCCTCTCTCCTCTCCTCCCTCTTTTCCCCCCCCTCTCTCTGTCTCTCTACCTATCTATCTCTCTATGTGTATCTCCCTCTCTTCGTTTATTTTTCATTATTATTTTCATTATCCGATGATTTATTAAAACATTTCTCCCACTTTTTTCTCTCTTCTCCCACCATAATGGTCTTTATCCGCTGCATTGTTGGAAATACATACATGTAATTATTATAATCAAGAGCGCTCTTTTTTCTTCTGAGATTCACTAATTTTGTTATTAAAACTTGAACAGTTGCAAATAGTGCGTTAAAACGGTGTGAGGCATCTTTTATTTGTTCCTTTATTGAAAACAATGATAGAAACAAGAGCTACGACAACCAATCCATGAAAAAGAAATGACTTTTCAAACTTTTGAAACGTTTTTCGGAGAATTGCAACCGCTTATATTGGTCTCTTTTTGTTTTTGTTTTTTATTTTGGATCTCATCTCAATCTCTTTTGCGTGCATTAGAAACTTGTTTGAAATCGCGCATTCGTGTCTTTTTTCAGTGCATTGGTTGAATTCAAATTGTCCCTTTCTTTAAAATCTTCTTGTGCACCTCTCGTTGTCTTGTGCATGTCTAACGCTAAGTCGGTAACATCTGTAATGTTTTCGAGTGTTCGTATAATGCGCTGCTATAAACTATAATTCCTCGACTTAAACGTAAGAGAGATTTAGTCACCAACATTGTACTATTACGAATGCAATCTCGACCTTGGTCGAATTGATTAGTTCCTTGGCCCACAAAGCCATCGTGTGTAGGCAGACATAGATCTTGAATTGAACAAGTCATACATGACTGTACATTACATGGAGAGAGCTGTGCAGCCTGCGCCCATTGCGCGCTGATAGAGCGTTCTGTAAGCACGGCGCTGCATGGTGGTCCTGTTCAAGTGTTTGGGCCCAGAGCAGAGGGGTGACGTTAGGTCGGGGGACAGCTAGCGCGGGGTCGTCTGGGATCAAGCGTGTGTGGACAGTGTGTGTGTGTGTGTGTGTGTGTTCGGGGGGAGGGGGGGGGAGAGAGAGAAAGCGATGGGTCGTGGTTGGTGGTGTGGGTTTGGTGGTGTGTGGGGGGGGGGGGGGGGCAGTTTGGCTTGTCATGTTCTGTCATCACTGTCGTCAGTTTCTATTGGTCCCCCACGGGTTCTAGGCTCGTCTATCATCTTATCCCGTGTCCCCTGCCCTCCCCCTCGTGCCACAGGCAGATTTTCCTTGATCTCACCCCTATTTGCTAGCTTTTAACACACACACATACACATACTGCCGAAACCTGAGGTTACAACCTTACAGGCCCCTCCTTCCGCCTCTAGCGTGTTTTACTCGCTCTATGAAGCGGTGAAGGCGGCGATCATAAGCTGAAGTACGTCAGCACGTCAAGTCGAGCCGTTTCCGTGTCGCCTGGCTTACCACAGGACAACTCGCGCATTACATTTACAACTGGGATCGAGATCTAGATCTACACTCTGTGCCCTGTATACAGTACATACAAGCTACACAAACGATAAGATTATCGTCCAGCTGTAGTAACCCAGCCAGTGTCGAGTCAATGTTAGTGCACGCGCCTGCCAAGCTTGTTGCGAAAGTCTGTTTACATTCACGGTGTTCTCGTAATAATTATTTTGGCTTCAAGTGTCCACTAGATTTACATTGATTACAAGGATTCGCTACTTGTGATTGGGTGTATATTCCAAGGTATTACTTGTGATTGCGTGTATATTCCAAGGTAGGTTTGGACCTACATTTAGATGCGGTATCCATATAAGTCAGTTTTTCACGCCTACTAATAATATTGATTTGGAAGTTTTTTTTTTGGACCTTTAAATAAATCGGATAAATGCGGATACAAGTTTACAGTCGTGACACTAATGCGGATGTAAATTTGAATGTGATAGACCTAGTGTGAAAAGTGTGCATACATATATTTACAAGAGTTTGTATCAGGGTTTTTAAAAAGCAGTACTAGATCAGTTTAGATGTAAACCAAGGTTCACTTATATAATTAGCCTATATCCTTGGATTTAGCCTAGTTTCGATTTACATTTTTGGCAGCGATAATCTGTCTATGTAGATAAAGGTCCCATTAAATTGGGCAATCAAAAACACTATCTGTTGAGATAAAGATAAGTTTCACCTTGATCCAATCTACGTTCAAGATAACCCAAACACATGCTATTGCGTTACTGTGCAGTGTGTAGCCGTGTTACTTCTACATCCAAATATAAATCTAGTTATCGACTGTTGCACGGATCTGTTTGTGTTGATTCAGCGGTGTGCAGCTGCAAATCTTGCAAGTCAAGATTAGATCTATAAAATTTATCTGGATCTAGATCTAGCATTTTAAAAGATTCTGGGATCGTAATTTAACATTCCTGACAATCGTCTCAACAGTGCAACAGAAAATAGCGTAGTAGTGACGGGTGCCCTTTTCCCTGCATTGCCTGGTAAGTCGTGATAATACATGTAGCCTATATATAACCATTACTGTCGCGTTTTGTTTCTTTTTTATTTTTTAAATATTTTCTTTAGCTCATGTTATATCCCCCATTCCTCTAATTACAATAAATCTCTTGTACATAAAAAGTCTAAAGTTGATTAAGTTCTAATTTAGAAGGAAAAAAAGAAAGGCATGTGAGCGAAATAATACATACTGTATACGTGTATAATTATGTCTTGCCTTTGATATGAATAAATATCATTTGTCCCTAATTTACCCAACATTTGACCGAGCAACCCAAGTAGCCATTACTGTAGTTATAGGCCGATTTCTCCAATTCATTTCACATTTGATGTGCAGGCCAGCGCTTACAATTAAGGTGAAAAATCGTGAAATTGGCACAGGAAGATCGAGAAGTTAAAATGCATAGCGAACTTATGATTGTTTAATATCGTGCCCGGGTACAGGCAAACCCACGAAGACAAAACAATTTCAATATGACACGTGGACGTTACTGGCCGCTAGTTTTCAACACCGACTGCTCTTAGAACTAAGTGAGGGTTATTGATTCCTGAAGGGCAGATAAAGGGGCACGATCGGCGCACTCTAAGCTCCAGATCAATTAGTAGTAAGCACGGTTCGCTCAGCCTTACCTTATCAGCTTCGCTTCATTATCTGAGGGAACTTGTGTACAATATTCGGAAAGAAATGACAGGCTGAGAAGAGAGGAACGAAAGGAAAGGGAGAAAGGGAGAGAGAGAAAGAGAGAGAGATGTATATAGATAGAGAGGGAGAAGACAAAAAGGGGGGCGGGGGTGAAATGTATACAAATGTACCTATTATAAAATTGGGGATTTTCAATGGGAGGAATACACAATGATCTTGGAGTAAAGATTTTTTTAGCAATTGTGATACTAATCAGTTGTGAATCAACATGTTTTGTTTTAACAACTCACTATGCAGTGAATCGCAGTCACACTGAAACTATGAACCATTTATTATTAGATCCATCATGTTACAATGAAAGCATACTGAAGTATAAGTACATAAAATCAAAATCGGGAAGGAAGAGACGTTCCAAAACAAAACAACAAGCCATGATGTTATTAACGTCAATAGTCAGTTTCCATGTCATACTGAAGACTGGCCGAAATCCGACCCAACTGATAAGGGCGGTCCTGACATGACAGTCTAGTGAAAGAATAATGTGTTTTAAACAATGGACTTCAATACTAAATTGAACACAATTGAAAATAAGGTGGGCCTGAGCATAGTTATAGAAGGACATGGCCTGAGGTCCCTCAGAGAGCATCATAATTATTGTTATTGCTAAGTCTGTTCCAATGGAAGTCCAGCTTGGCTGAGCCTTGAATCCCCGTGTCTGACAATCGAGCGATCAGGCTGCGACGCGCGCCATTTTATAGATCCTCGGCCTGACAATAACACGTCGCCTCGACACGGCCACAACTTCCTTCCCTCTGGTGACCCAGGCTGTGCAGAGTTGAGAAAGAATTAACGACTCATATTGTGTGTGAATGAGGGAAAACAATAGAGATAAAAGGGCAAGAGAGTGCACGTGAAAGGGTGGGTACCGGGCGGATATGATTGAGGTTGAAACCACTCTCTCCCCCATCGCTGAAAGCTCAGGCATCAACGCTGCCTAGAACCAATCAAGAGAGAATATTACCATCATAGAATTATGTTATTGGAGCCTGCCATAGTGTTTGATCGATATGAACTGAATGTTGATTTGGTACTGTTCCTCTTTAGATTATGTTGTATAATACACAATGTAGATGGTAATATCTTATAAAAGCATTAGATGGATTAGAAAAAAGATGTTTCAACAAAGTTTTCCCACACTATATTTAATACGCGTCTATTGTATACTAGTATTAAATATCTGTTTTGTACAATTGAAATACTGAGAGAATTTCGGTGTTGTAGCCAAACGATTGAATGCTCTACTGTTTTGTAACATTAAAAGATTCCAGGCTAGAAATCGATCAGGGGACAAAATAATAGCTTTGACCTGTTTGTTTTGTCTTCTTTGTAGCTTGCTGTTTATTAATGTAATTACTCTCTTCTCGAAAAAATTAAGTCTTTTGTGCTTTGAGGAGAAATTCTCCCAAGAAAATGTTTTATACTTATCTAAAAGTTATTCAAATAAGTACAAAAAAGAAACAAACAAACAAAAAAAAAACACCCTGAGGCGCTGTGACACTTACACAATTATCTCCATCAATGCCCACATTCATGTACAAACATAAAATAGAAAAAAAAAAAACCTCAGCAATACAAAAGTTGATATCTGAGTTAAAACTGTGAAGTAACTTCACATTCATAAAGTTTACTATAAAATAACAGATATGTCCGAACTTTAAGTATGAAAGAAAAAAAATATTGAGCGTCTCTTTCCTTTTATTAATATTTAAATAACGTAGACGTTAATCTTAAAAAAAAAAAATCGATAGGAACCCTCTTTGTGGTTTATTGCTTTCTAGATGTTTTCCTATTACCGTTGTCTTTCGATGTTGGTTTTTGTTTTTGTCTTTGGTTGTTTTTTTTTTTTTGTTTTGTTCCCTTGACGATGACCTCTCTCTAAAGGCTGGGCGCGTAAACATATAATAATATGCATTTCGCTAGACGTAAAATCATTACGCTTTGTTTTTCTTGTCTGTTTTGTTATAAGGATGCTTTTTATCTTCTAGCCAACATGTCAAAACCACTATCCTGCTACATGAAGAGAGAGAGG
>RQTK01000031.1:716222-727668 GCA_003991915.1 Elysia chlorotica | reverse complement strand
CCATTCTAAAGGAGTTTTGTGGTCTGCAATATCTTTTTTTTTCAAAATGTTCAAACCAATTTTTGTTCGCTCTACGAGTATCTGGCCTTCACTTAATCCTCATTCTTCGGGAAAAAAAAACTATTTTCTTCTGTCTACATCACCCCCCTGAAAGACTGTTCGCTAAATCAAACAAAAAAAAAAAGTTTTTTTCAAACCAGCGTTTATCAATCTTGGAACAAAAGCCATCACATCTCTAAACGGCAGTGTATTTGCCATGAACGGTTCTCTGTGTTCTAGCATAAAGAACTGCCTGTGGGCTGAAGAAAAAATGCTTGCTGCTAATCTTTGAAGAAAAGTGAGCTGGAAGCAGGAAGATTTAATGAACGACTGTTTCACATTTCCCCGACGCTGTTGTCATGGTTTCGAAAGTTAAAACCTAGAGAGCTTGGAGCAGTGAATCAAGAAAGATTCAAACTTTGAAGTTCGTGACAGATACTGTATGCACAAAGATGGCGTGAAAGAATGTACGAAAACTGAAAAGCTCTCTCTATTCTCATTTCAACAATAACATTCTTACTAATATTATTCTTGTAATAAAATAAGTATGTCCTTGTCAGCCTTCTTGCGAATACGTTCCGCCACCTGTGTCTTTTCCTGAGGATAGGGGTTTTATGAAAATCATTTTACCAAATCCGCAAATAGAAAATTGAGCTACGCAAACAGATGAAAAAAAAAACACCTTATTCATTACTAGGTAAAGGGGCTTAAAACGTACGCGGTGTTGCTGAAAAAAATCCAGGAAATGAAAGAAATCTATGGAACTCCCAAGAGAAATAATTTTGTCTGTGTTCCGCCTTCACACCTTGCTCACTAGCTGCTGCCTCTGTGGACGTCTTTGTTTTCTACAGACGGATAGGATCCTAGCACGTTTCATCAAAACAACTGACTGGTTTGTACAATTTAGCTGGCTTTTTAAGGAACATGCATCTTAACTACCACTGAATTGTAGACTTGCAATCCTGGGGTCTAGACAAAAGTTTCAGCAAATCTTCCACCGTGAAACCTAATTGTTTTCCTTTTATGCTTTTAGAAGTCAATTCGGTATCGATGTGTTTACTTTGTCCAAAATAGTTTCCGAGAGATAGAAAGAAACTAGCACAAAGATTTTCTTGATATTTTAAAATTCTTTGGTAACCGGAATGCCATAGAAAATACGTAAAATTTCCTTTGATAAGAAAACGTACTGAAAAGATATAACAAGAGTTGGAGTCTGACCTCCAGAACTGCTTGGTTTCAAAGGCGTAAAAAAGTGTACGGACTTAATAACTTGAGTTGTAGATCAGGTCTATTGTGTTTTATGGTCCATAGAAATCTTAATTACGAAAAGTAAATGTATACATTAGAGTTCTGACAGGAACTGTTCGTTGTTCCATTTTCTACTGAATGAACAAAAAGTCTCTGTGTTCAATTTACATTGTCTAAAGTTATACGTATTTTTGAAGCGATCATTTTTTTAAATAAAACAAAACAACAACAACATCATCAACAACAGCAATAGCAACAACAACAACAACAAAAACTCAACTAAACTTGTAGATCAGGTCTAACTTTGCATAATGCTCTATCTTTGTTGAGTCCGAAATTGGCCCAATTCTCATTAAATCACCATCGAATCGAAGTTGCAGGACAGAGTTTATTCAGGTTACGTGAGAAATTGTGAAATGTTGGAAAGCAAAATCGAGCAAAGGCATTGCTGAGATCGATAAGATGACACTAACTTGCATACTTCTATGGGACGACCAGTATGATTCGGTGATCCAGACGCCTGGCTTATTGTCGGGTCGTCATAAACTGCGCAGAGATGGGATCGTGATTGGTTTCTCGCCAATGCCAGTCTCACACTCTGATGGACGATAGTAAGGCCGGCATATACAGTGGATTTTTTTTTATTTCATTGCTAGTTGGCTATGATGTAGTGGGGGTTCCCTCACACAATCATGGCCCTAGTCTTATCTTAAGTATAAAGGTCCCTAGCGATTTCCGTCGTATGGTGAGGTTACCAACATCTTAATCTTACGTCGTTTTAGTTCTCGAAAGATATGATGCAGATGTCAGCTCAACATGCTTTGTGTGGAGAAATTGAATAATACAATGGATCATGTATTTCGTTTTTAGAGACATGCCGATGTGGTTAAAACTCTTGATGCAAATTTATACAATTACTGCAAAACAGAATGGAGTACGTTATTCTCGTTTTAATTTTATTTTCACTGTTTTCATTGTGTTAGAAAATTTTGGTGGTTTTGATGTATCAGTCAAATTAATGCTGTCAATTCAACTAGAGGATTTTTTCAGCAGGAATTCCTGGACCAGTGTCAGACTATAGAAAGTTGGCTACTAAGTATAGATCTAGAACTGGAACCGTGAGTCATTGCGTCTTGTCAGCCCTGTCTGTGAAAGCAGGTGTGGCTATTGTTGGAAGCTCACAAAAACCAGCCAATTACAGTGTTTATCACGCTAACACACGAACCGCGTATTAGGATGGATTCCTATAAATTTATCGATTCATCTTTCAGCCTTAGCATGCTGTCCTTTGTTTACTGCAATAAAACTAGAGCCACCCACATTAGTTTTGTCTTGGAAAGTAATATTTTCTCAGGCGACTCTGTCTTTAATCAATGTTTGTTGTTCCGACCAGTACTCGAGCAGTTAAGTTTCTGTCTTTGGCGCGGAGAATGCGGTCAAGTTTAGACGGAATTTCCCCTTCCTTTCTATCCCTCTCTCCCTCTCTTTATTTTCCCCTGTCTCTTTTCGCTCTACCCTGTTATAACCAAACTCTCTCACACTAACTCTTTCTCTCTCTCTCTCTCTCTCTCTCTCTCTCACACACACACACACACACACACACTAACTCTTCTCTCTCTCTCTCTCTCTCTCTCTCTCTCTCTCTCTCTCTCTCTCTCTCTCTCTTTCTCTCTCTCTCTCTCACTCACACCCTTTCTCCGGGTCCACCCGCCGCTCCAGACTGAAGCAGCTCCAGGAAGCCGCCCTCCGCCCTGGTCAGCTCCCCCTCTAATCCGGCAGCTTCCTCAGGCTTCCCACGCGACAAAATCAATGGACGATGACGTCGTGGGCTTTAGAGGCCTGGGTAATGAGGATAACTTGGCCGACCAGGACGGATAGAGGCCTCCCCGCGCTGGCCGCGTTAATTTTGCTTACCCACTGGTCTTGTCATCTCCTTTTGTGCGTGTGATCTTCTAAAGGTCCAGATAGCGCGGCAGTACTGATTCTCTCTTTTTGGTGATGATCTAATTTGGGGACGGTGGAAGCCCCACTTTTAGATTAATTTGTGAGAAAATAATCATTACTTTGGTGTCAGGTGTGTGCTGTCTGGAATTTGTCTCCTTGCCTCGATTGCTTTGTCTTTCTCACAAGGATTGTCGCCCTGGTCTTGGTGCTTTTCCCTTGTTTTGTCTTCATGTTATTTTGTTGCTTCAGTTGTAGTTATCTATATTTTACTGTCGCAATTTAATTTTTATCCTCTTTATAGCGGATAGGCGCGCACCAGAGCTTATATTTCCCACTTGATTGGCTTCTTATTAAACATTACAATGGCTCAAGTAGTTATTACTCACATTTGGACGAGATTGTAGTTGATCTTTGTATTTAACAGTCTTGCCTAGTTTGGAATGCTTTTCTCTTTTAAAGATCTTTATGAAATTCTAACGCATATCCAGGACTAACACTAAAGACTACTAACCGCGACAATCTATTTTCATTCTGAAAGTAAGATTCATATTGTTACGTCTCATTATCTGTTTCCAATGTCTTATTTTCTCTTTTTTAGAAATTCAAAAGCTCACGCTATTCTTCAAGCGAAGATTTTTAAGTAGAAATCGTGCATTGATTCATTTGTCTCATAAGGTAGGAGATAGTTATGATTAGTAGAATTCTAACATTGAAAAAAAACAAAAACTAAAGCGATTATTCCAAATTAATCTATATCCTCCTGATCCTACGAGTACAAAGCCTACGTAAATGGATACTTATCAGCTCCGGGTATAAAGAGAGATGACAAGAGCACGATTTTATTTCTTCAACTCCACGAAAGAAAAGATGGGAAATGTGAAATGTATTCCTATCCCCTCTGAGTCATGGTTTGTTAGAAAGCTTTCCTACAAAGTAGGCTGCAATAATTATGAAATATGTTCAGTGAATTAGTTTGCTTGAAGAAAAAAAAACATTCAGAGAAAAGAATAATAAAAAAAAAGGAAATTTCAGAAATTCATGCAAAAATAAATCCTCTCTATTTGGAAAATGCTGTTAGCAAAATGTCGTTAGACAGAGATACTCGTCAACCCAAAAGCGGGGTGTAGAGAGAAAAGGTCTCTGGCACAATTTGTCAATATGTGCCGCAGTGAAAACAACGCTCTCAGAGGCTCCAAGATTCAGATGTATACGTAGGTCCATCTCTCGAAACCCAGTGGCCTGAATTCCGTACCCCAGTGGCAGTGTCCCACTAAAACAGTTGGATCCCCCCGCGAGGTTGAGCGTGAGGACACATTAATCATCGCCAGATGAAGGGGACAAAAACTAGACAGGCCCGATGTTAATTTCAACATTTTCAGAATTAAGAAAAAAATGAATTCAAGGGCTAAACAATGTTTTGAAATAGACATCGATATTATCTATGGAATGCGCCATCACCAGACGTTTTATTGAAATACATCACCAGACGTTTTGTTGACATAAATTGTAACGTTGTCACTTGCCGCTTAAACATCTTAAGCGAGGACAAACTATTAACTCACAAGTTTACTTCACATAAATCTTCCATAATTTTACGCATTCAACGCAGTACAGATATTTGTAGAAATATGAATAATCTTCGAAGGTAGTTTATTAACCAAGTTATTGTTGAGACACTATGTGACACATTGTACCAGTATAATTATAATTAAAAGACCTTTCAGTGCAGGCAAAGGATTAGTCCTAAAATAGAACGAGAGCGGATCCCCATCGTAAGGAGTTTCATAATCTACAATTCACCATAGAACAAAAATAATCGTAATTTTAAGTGCGAAAATGTTATCCGAAATGAACTATACGCTTTTTCAATTTCTCTCTCTCTCTCTCTCTCTCTCTCTCTCTCTCTCTCTCTCTCTCTCTCTCTCTCTCTCTCTCGCTCGCTCGCTCGCTCGTTCGTTCTTTGTTCGCCTGTCTGTCTGTCTGTGTAGATTTTTGTGTATGTTTTTGTCTGTCTCCGTGTCTGCTCCTTCCTCTCTCCATCTCCCCGTGCCAAGGCTGCATATTTTCTCTGGTGTTGTCAATCTGTTTTGTGTCTCACTGCATCTCCCTGCCTCATCTTACGGTCACTCTTTTTTTTTCGGCTCAGAGAGTATCTCAGGTATAAGTGCATTGCAAGAGAAGACCACTTTTTAAAATTCTCTTATAATATAGAACGCCATAATAGTTTTTTATGCTTCGCAGAGATAAGGATTAACAAGGATGGCATTTATACAATTGTTTTTATTTTACCCAATAAATCTCAGAGTCGCTTCTCTTCTCTCAGTGCCATTCGAACCTTGGCATAGATCAATATTAATTATTACGGACAGAGATTATAGAGTCCGTTTGGTTCATAGATCAGCCAGGACCCTAAGCTCATCCCTTACTCTCAAACTATTTCGATTTTTTTTTTGCAAAATATAGACCTATAAATAGAAATACGTATGATTCGCCCAAAAGGTGACTTTATCATTTATTTAAGTGTGTCTATACCTAGTATCAAAATCGAGAGTAGACTTAGCCTTTTAGAGCTAAAAGTAATACCATGCGGCAACAACATTTTATAGTATACTTCAAAGGAGAGAATAACTGTATAAGAATAATGAGATAATTTTGAAAATGGTATTCGAGTACTAATAGTCTGGGAATAAAGTATTATTTTTCACTGTGGCAGGTCTTTGTTTTAGAAAAGAATAGCAAAAATAGCAACACTTTAGTCGTGGTATTCTATTTCACTAAGTTAATTTTTGTTGTTCTAATTTGTTAAACATTTTTCTTTTGGCCTTTGCAACCTCTTGCTCTGTTTTATTTCCAAATGTTTACTGTTATAAACAAATGTACTAAGAAATCTAACCCACCATCACCACCAACAACAAAAAGAGAATAGTGGGCAAAAACCATATAAATCAAAATAGCCGAAAAAAAAAAAAGACACAGTAAAAACGTCATCTTGGTTCTTTCGCCGAAATACGAAAAACACATAATTATTACACACGGTACTTGAAACATGGAGATAAGGATATCCGTCTCTCAAGGTATCCCCTTTCATATCTGTGAATTTATGTACTACTGCATTAGGTTGTCATGTTCAATTGACAGTGAAGTCAACCGAAGTAGTGAAAGTATTCATCCTTTTGATCATTTCACTTCCAGAGATTTCTGTATGTAGCTTCCCTGTTGAAAACATCGACTATATTATATGTTAAACTTTGTATGTGCATATTTTTCATATGAAGATTGCATGTTTTATAACATTTGCTACTTTTCTGTTCAGGGCATCAATCGATACATAATATCCTACTATTTTTATGTCTAAGACTAGTCTTTCTCCGGAATAGGCGCTAATTTTGTAATGATACAGTCATATTGTTAAATATTTGTCTGTATTATGTTAATAACATTTTTTAAATAATGCTATTTCTTATAAAAAAGTATAAATAAAGTAATAGTTGTAATGGAAGACGCAGGAATGAGAAACCAGGATTATCACATGTTTCTTTTTCAAATAAGAGTTCAGAGCAACTCCTATGTATGAGAACTTTTCCTAAATGTGCAGATTATTTTTTATCTTCTTCGATCTTGGTTGGCCCACACATATCCATACCGATCCACGCTTAGTCTAGACTGCAAATGGGATTAAGGCTTGCGATTTGATCAAAAAGTTTTTGCCTATTCTTCAAAGCAAACCAGGCACTCGGGTTTATGGTGTCGCGGGGTCGCGCAGTTCAGTCTTATTCTTTATTCCCATAGGGTCACCATGCGAACACTTTGGACAAATCTGGATTCAGGGCCACACAGACTGCATGCATTAACATGCTTTCTAAATTATTCTCCTTCCCAAACAATCATTATCAAAAAAGTATATGATCTTTGTGAAGCTTATGTACCTCAAAGTGACTAATTTTAAATTCTATGTGATATGACAATTTTTCGTTAACGGGTTAAAAGTACAGGTTTTCAGTTGCCTAGTGTTAAGTCTCAAAAACTAATTTATCAACATCGAGTCGAGGTCAACTAAAAAAAACATAAAAAGAAAAAAACACACTGCATCCAGGAGAGGGCGTTCCTATAGCCTTTTTTCATCCAGAGAGATAGCCAGCATGGTGAAATTGCGCGCCTTTGGAGCAAATGCCCCTTTTCTCAATTCATTAATTATGGGAGAAAGTAAACTGTTTTAAAGCTGCTTGTTCTTGACATGACAGTTACACAGGGTGGTCACACTAACAACTCAACTGAACTAATTTGTTTGTTGTTATTCTAATGTTTGCCTTATTGCTTGTTCCTCAGACACACAGGAGTCAGCGACGGGACGCACGGCCCACCCAAGGTGCAGCCTGACCTCCAGATCTTTGGTAGCAAGCTGTCGCCCCACCTAACCAATCACGTTGGAGGGCACTAAGACCAACAACAACACCAAGACCATGGGACGCAAAAAAATACAGATCTCCCGTATCGGAGACGAAAGGAACAGACAAGTGAGTCTATGGCACAATATTGTACAGTTGGTTTCGTCCGCCTCAATATTCTGTATAGCAACGCTCTTTATTCTACACAATGTTCAGCCTCAACTCTAAACGCAGAAAGTCTGTTAAGACAGACCGACTGGTTGCTTGATAAGTTCCACCTAAAATTGAATTGTGTAGTTTCAAAGAGTAACCTGAGGCTGTTTCCTAACGTTTTCCGCCAAGGGAGTAGCTTGAGCGTGCAAAAACAGACATTTTTTAGAATTGTTATTTTTTTATTTCCCCTATGATAGACATCTGCCCGTTTTTTCTTGCTCTTGTTGTTTTGTTTTTTTTTAATTAAAAAAAAAAGCTGTATTTTGAATTCAGAGCTTTAGCTATGATAAGGCTATGTCGAAACGTACACTGTAAAAGGCGCAAGATGAATCGTACTTGTTAAACCTGCGACCGAAATGTCGAGCCCAATTGTTTATCTCCTACTGGACCTCTTTTGTTTCACCGCTACAGATGGATGGATTCAGATACATTTTTATTCTTCTCGGTTTAAGCGAAACGTTTTTTCCCTGTTTTTTTTTCTCCTTTTTTATTTAGAAATGAGCTGCAATGGTCCCGCAAGAGAGTTATTTGAAGTTTGAATTTGACTTCAAATCTTCCTCTAAATTTCTGTATCCAGGAGTTTTATTCTGTGTAGACCAAATCCTTCCCTCGATGGAGGTAGCATTTTTCCGGTGTCACTTTTAAACAGTGAATTGCTAAGTTGCAGTTAACTGACTCTATTCTGTTGGTGTTTTACACATTCTTTAATACCAATTCTATGTTTAGTTCTATGAAGTATTGTGGGAAAAACTAAAATACATGTAGTTCTCATTCGGTGCCAAAATACTCTTGCGTGGGAAGAGTGGTAATTTTGACTGCTCTCATAATTCTATAAAGTATAATATTGTTTCATTGTGCTTCTCAGCTATCCTTATCAATTTGTCTTCTCTCCACAACCATTCTCTCTCTCTCTCTCTCTCTCTCTCTCTCTCTCTCTCTCTCTCTCGAGTTATATCCTTCCACGTTCCTCTTTTCGCATGTGCCCCTTTATTCCATATCGATCTTTGCCTTGAAATCGTGACATCCCATTGTTACACAATGCTCCGTGTTAAAGTGAGCTGGACTTCTTATCAGTTACCTTATCAGATTAGCGTTTTAGAGGACGTTCTTTATTAAGTTTGAAGGTTAAAATTAGAATGCAAAAAGTAGCTCCCTTGAAAATTTACTATACCTGTGCATACATGATTGAGATTGTGTAGTGTATGATGAGCCTATTATTGTCCAATCAAGAATAATCTAGTGTTATGAAACATGAAACCCTGCTCATCGAAATGGTGTCATGAAATGGCAATGGGAAGAGGAGATAAAAAATGAACCTTGTATTTTTAGGTGTTTATTGAAATGAGGCTTATAGCCAGGCAGTGTTGAATTCTTCTGTGAACAAAACATACCCTAGTTTATGCCCGATATTCATTCCTCCTCAGTTTTAGAATTGGACCCGTATGAATTTTTCAATAAATGCTCCGTAGAAACGTGACGTTAAAAATATACCATTTATCCTACAAATTTCTAAGAATCTCTTGTTTGGAAAACATATTAACACAGTCTGATAAAGGAATTCTAAGAGTTCCAAAACAGCAATATCATTTTTAGGGTGA
The DNA here is from genome assembly GCA_003991915.1 of Elysia chlorotica. Lineage (NCBI taxonomy): Eukaryota > Metazoa > Mollusca > Gastropoda > Plakobranchidae > Elysia > Elysia chlorotica. The sequence goes on along the minus strand of RQTK01000031.1, from coordinate 718,241 downwards.
ACCTTCTTTTTCCTATCTTCTTCATAGAAATGGAAGAGGGGCATCGTCTTTAAAAATAATATGCTGAAACACCCGTTCAGTGACTTTTGTGACAGTTTGTTATTTTTATGCCGTGTCACAGTATTTTGTCGTTCGCTTTTTATTCATTTCATTTCAGTTTTTAAGAACATCTTTCTGTAATGTTGATGTTATTTTTATTGTTGTTGTTGTCGTTTTAATACAGCGAATCACGTGATTAAATAATTAAAAATCGACCATGAACACTATTCCTGCTAAAACTGTAGAAGATTAGTAGTAGCAAATCTGCTGCGATCTCGATCTTATGACATGAAGTGAAAGAAAAAAACAAACTAAGCAATAACTATGATAAACTTATGTCTTATCTACCGTATTATGCTTGATAAGCTCGAATTGGCTCGCGATAGTTTTATATTGAACCCTCACCATAAAAAATAACCGCTGCGAACACTTATTCATTCTCACGCATATTTTATCTTCGTTATTTTCGTGTCTAAGTACAATTGATAAATAAGTCAATGATTCAATCCTGCTAATCATGACATTTGCAAGTTTAATGCGGATTCCTGTAAATAATGCGTACACATTACACAATTTATAAACGAAGCAAACTGTCATTAGAGTTTGAAATCACTGATCACTTTCCTACACTCACGCTCAAAACACGCGATGAATTGAATGGTAAACAAAGCGCATTCTGTCCAAGATCGTCGTCTTATATTTACTGTTGTACAAAGTCAAACTCAAACAATCTACCCTAACTTCTATCCATCTATCTGTCTGTCTGTCTGTCTGTCTGTCTGTCTGTCTGTCTGTCTGTCTGTCTGTCTATCTATATGTCTATCTATCCTATCTATCTATCTATCTATCTATCTATCTATCTATCTATCTATCTATCTATCTATCTATCTATCTATCTATCTATCTATCTATCTATCTATCTATCTATATGTCTATTTATCCATCCATCCATTTATCTATTTATCTATTCACCCATTCAATCATCTTTCTATCTAGCAATGTATCTATGAATCAGCTAACCAACTAATCAAATACCAGATAAACCAATCAATCATTATTATACGTACAACTGTTTCGTGCTATCTCACCTAGGTGACCTTCACAAAGCGAAAGTTCGGCTTGATGAAGAAGGCTTACGAGCTGAGCGTCCTGTGCGACTGCGAGATCGCCCTCATCATCTTCAACTCGTCCAACAAACTGTTCCAGTACGCCAGCACCGACATGGACAAAGTCCTCCTCAAGTACACAGAGTATAACGAGCCTCACGAGAGCCGCACCAACAAGGACATCATAGAGGTGAGATAGAGAGACATAGAGAGAGAGAGGGAATGTCACAGAGAGAGAGAGAGAGAGAGAGAGAGAGATGGATAGATAGATAGAGATATATGTTTTGATATTTGAATATCTAACGGGGAACGGAGCCCAAAGTCTATGAGTCTTAACTGCACACGAACATTTTCCGTTTAATTTGTATTTTCCCTAAACTGTCTTTGAACTTAATATTAGTCCGCAGTAACAGCAGCAGCATTTATACTGGTGCTTTCATGGTCTATGGGGACGGTGGCTGCTGCAGCAGGTGATGTGCCACGATAATAACTAGTTTTGTAAGCGACGGGTTTCCCTTCTGAATGCGCAGAAGAAATCCCTGAAACAAGCTATTTATAGATGTCACAAGTAAAGGACGATTTAAGACAATCTATTCCTGAAAAACTGCTCCTACCAAAGCGTTCTTGTTATACACTTAATGTGTAAAGAACAATCATGATGTGCTTCAAACTAATAATCAGCTCCTTTTAAATTTAGCTTCTCTGTCCTTCAATATTTTTGTAATACGTACAATTCTAAAGTTGTTTTCCATTCCGTTGTAATTGTTTCGAAACCAGTACCTGTCGAAAACTCCATTGTTTTGATAAGGAAGCCATGACTTTTTTACTGGAAGGGTGCCCGAAATGAAAAATGAAACCCATTCTTTGCAGCTTT
>RQTK01000031.1:688722-711222 GCA_003991915.1 Elysia chlorotica | reverse complement strand
TCAAATATGGCACATCTTTAAACTGTTGATATTTCTGTTTTATCCTTTTTTTTTACATCCGATTACATGGCATAGAGTAACTGAAATATGTAGACTCAACATTGCAATTTCTTTGTGTTATACAGTTGAATTTATCATATTTATTTACCTTGTTAAATATTGTTTTGTGTCTTCAATTTCTATTTTTGCAATATTATTTGACAATTGCCATTATTTTCATTCATACACAATGCCCAAAATAGTTATTGTCTAAGTCCCCTGGCGCTGCCCTGAAATCCGGACATAACACACGCTCCGCCTTGGTTAACCCAGGCTAATCTGCCGTATATATATGTGCGGTTTATGCTCTGCCCTCTTGACCCAAGTCGTTCCCAACCCCTCTTAACTCTATCTGCAGCATGCTGAAAACAAGGATTATACAATTACCGAGAGGCAACTCAACAAGATTAACTAGTAATTGGCAAGGCCATTGAAAATGAGGTTTGAGTCCGAGAAGAGGAACTGTTAAGTAAATAAAAACCGGGTTTTTTGAAACCTTTCTTGTTCCTTGTCACTTCTTAAAACCTTTTCATTGCCTAAAATGGCACATACCGAAGTGTTATCTTGTTTTATAAAGATCAGCTGTCTCAGTTCTAGTTTGTGGACCTTACATATCACAGAATATCCTTTCATACTTATCTTCCATTCAGCATTACTAATCAGAATACTAAATGTATTTCGGTGAAAGACTCCCCAAAGCGGATTACCTAACAGAAACCTGTTTAAAATTAATACAATTGATGCAGTTTTGAGCAGGCCGCGATTTTTTGTGTAAAATGGGCAAAAGGTGTCGGTCGGCCTCACTAATTTACTGCATGAAAAGTTGTAGTATCGCATTTATGATTTAATCGGTGATTCTCTTCGTTTTTACCATTATGGTTCTCAAACTGGTAGCGTAATGACTTTTCGACTATTTTATAACCATGTAAACTCAATTTGTTGCCATTGTGAAACTCGTCGTGTGGATTAATGACACGGTACAAAGACCGCTTGTGCTGCCAAATCTTCTCTTCTTGTTATAATTTGATGACATCCAACCTGACAAAGGGAGCGTGTTTGCCAGCTCTGGCACTGCCGCCTGTTCGGTGTCACTCAGTACAGACCCCAGGGGCGGAGAGTCCCCCGCATCGTCTGTGGCGGCGGTTAGTACGAAACAGGCCGTTTTAAAAACTCATCTGTCTGCTGCTGCTGTCATGCGCTCTCAATGGATTCAGGGCCACCCCAGACTGCCCTGCAGTGATACATGTATACAACTGAAATCAAGTCGCCCAAGCCTGGATGGAATCTTTTGTAAGCATCCCTTGCGATAAATACTTCTTTACGTCATCTCTCAAGGGTGTCCCATTCTTGCCCTAAGGAAAGCTTGAACTTTGTTTTGTTTCTCAGCTACTTTAAATGGAGGAAGTCGGTAAAATAGACCTATGTGGTCAGCCGTGTAAACACACAGGAAGGTACCGCCTTCAGTAATGAAATCGTTTTTATCTCAGTGCCGGACAACAGGTACCGCTATGGTTGTTAATGTTGCGTGGTGGTGGCCTTAGGGCTACAGGCTGCAGGAGCTCCTACAAATAACAGCCAGTGCTGGAGTCCAGATCTTATCTCTCTACCTCCATCGCAGCCACATTATCTAAATTAATAAAGTGTCGATACTGGCGCGCATGCCCCTCCCTCCCTGGAGCTTTCTATAACCTGTAAAGCTAGCATGCCTCCTGGGCTATGACCATTAATCATAGGAAGTAACTGTTACAAGGATCTCTCTCTCTCTCTCTCTCTCTCTCTCTCTCTCTCTCTCTCTCTCTCTATCTTTTCTCTATCCTTGTGTCTCTCTTTTTCTGCCTCTGTGTGTTCTGCTTCTTTTTCTTCTACTTCTTCTCTGTCACCCCGGGGGGCGCGATTGACCTGGGGTAGAACATCGGCTTCCGACGCAAAAGGTCTGTGGTTCGAGCCCTGGCGATTTCGCCCCCTACTGGTTGGATCGGTGACAGTCAAATGTGAGTGGCTGCGACAGGAGTCATGGCATCCCCGCCCCCAAAAAAATAAAATAAAAAATCTATCTTTTTTTCTTGCCTTTAGTGTTTGGACAAACTCTCGCTACGCTAATATGTTCCTATTTTCTCTATCTCTATTCATCCCCTCTACCTGGTGGAACGCAAAGAGGTAAAATGATAAAGGTATCAAAAGGAAATTCATGTTATTTATTGATGATTTTTTTTAAATTTCCTTTAAGTGTTTAATACATTCAGATCCTCTTAGGTCACAATGACTTTCTGCTGCTTTTAGAGTTGGTATTATGAGATACCAATTAGGAAGCTTATTTATATCTTCACTACTTTTATTGACTGGAATTTCGTCTTTTCCCTTAACAGGACAAGAATAGTTCATTATGACCATAGCATGACAAGGTTTTCTTTTGTATCGATAGATGATTCAAATTTAACAATCCTAGTAAATATATAAAGATTGAATGCATTTCAGATGTACCTTTTAAGTTTGTATTATAGTTTTGTGTATTCATAAACAAAAAAATTTTGAATCTTGATCGTGAAGACATTATAAATATTGAGAGCAGTAAGTATACTCCTTTTTGCTGCTGAGTTCTAATAGACGTGTTTCAAAATATTAATGAAACTATCATTGTATTATAAAAAAACAACAACATCAAAATGTTCTACTTAGGCATCAATAACTGGCTTTTCTTCAAATGTGTAGCTCGAAATTAGAATTTCAATGGGTTTTTTCCGGTTTTTTAAAACTTGCTACAAGGGAAAACTAGCTTGGCTGCTCTACCTGCATTCTCGAGTTTTCAAAGTAGGCCTGGGACAAGAGAGATAAGAAAGCTACCGTGTTTTTATCGTTTAGCCATTTCAACGGGAACGGTAGACGTAAATGTATTTCACCTTTGCAGTACCCACATATTAAGAATTGCATGGCTAGAAAATAAATATCTTGTGTTAACGAGCGCACTCTTTCAAAGTGGCATTCATAAACAGTAATTAGAAACATACATTTGAAATGACTTCCTAGATTTCTTCAGACGAACCAATCTCGATTTTCTCAAGGAAGGTCGATCCAAAATAAACTCGTAGTACGAACGGCCATGAGCTCTGTGTGTGTGTGTGTGTGTGTCGATAGAGCATGGCGCCCTTGGTTTATTTATAATCGAGATGTAAAATTAGCTCAGCCTTGTGGCTTGAAATAGCGACAGTGGGAAGAGAGACTTAAAACGCACGAATGGGAGGCACAGACGAAAATAAACCTGTATGGTTGTGATGACGCGCGAGTGTGCATACAGCTCTACCTACCGTGTTATGCAGCGCTGCACCAGCCATAATAACCCAGCGGTTCAGCTCGAGCGAGGAGCAGATTTATCTCGACCCCAGGATTTCCTTCTGCCTCAGTCACAAAGTTTTTTTGTTTTTTTTAAACTTTGAAAGCTCTTCGTCTGAGGAAATATGTCTATATTCTATGTTAGCCCTTTTCTTTCCGTCTGTCTGTCTATATTCCTATCTACCTATTCAGCCCTATTTTTCTTTTTTGTTCTTGTTAGTTTAATCTCTCTCTCTCTCTCTCTCCTCTCTCTCTCTCTCTCTCTCTCTCTCTCTCTCTCTCTCTCTCTCTCTCTCTCTTTCTCTCTCTCTCTTCCCCTCCCTCCCCCTACCTTTTTCCCCCCTCACAACAGAGCACATAGCTCCCACGCGTCATTTCCGCTTTGCCCATTTCGCCTCAGTTCCTATGCGATACTTAGGCTCGGTTAAAATCAATGCCGTTACACGGCTAAGTCAATTACATCGATTAATCAATTTGGCGGGGCATTTGTTCCCAGCCGCTTGCGATAAAGAAACAGCAACAATCGTAATTCATATACATGTACCGCTCCGTTACTGTTGCAGTGCGCTGCAATTTGAAGTCCACTGTCAAGCGATTAGAAAATTCCAACGTTCTGATTGGCTTGTAATTTTAACAAACTAAGTAATTCAAAGCATTTTAAGTTCAGGATAATTCGAATTTAAAAAGAACTTATTTCAAGTTTGTTTTGCGAGAGTTTTGAAATATTTATTTTTTCAATGTTAATTGCGACACGGTTGACACAATTTTCCTTTAGTCAACTTATCTGAACTAAAAAAAATGTAATAGGAGCTTGTAAGACTAAGAGTTCCACATTCCGAACCAAGGCAAGTCAAACGAACCCTCTGGTAGCAAGTAAATAGTGGTATGTGATCAAACCCTGGTTGGAGGTGATAGAGGGAGAAAATAATGTTAATGGTTACATCGGATTTTATATCGCGTTGTTTGTGTATGTGGTGTGCTTACGGAAGCACCTAGTAAAATGCCTGTTTTTTGGGAGGTTGTTTTATTTTTCGTAATGTGATTAGTCTTTTTAAATATGTACAATCTAATCACCGTATAGTAAAGATTTTGTAAAGAAAATATTTTTGTGTGTATTTTTGTTTTTCTTTCTTTCTTGATTTGAGATGTTTTATAAAGAGTAAATGAGTCTTTTTTATTGTTTATTCGGGTAATCAGTGTTTTTAAGACATTATTTTCAGTGCTGCAGAAATTAACAATCTCAAAATCATTCCAGTTTAATAATGCCGTAAAACCAATCCGACATTGAGTAGGATAAAAAGAAGAAAGTATTTGATCTGGTGATATCAATCGTACTAAAACCAAAATAAATTTAAAAAAAAACAACAACAAAAAAACACGGATTCGTGAGATCTTAGCAGCCTCCCTACTCTCTGTCTGTCTGTCTGTCTGTCTGTCTCTCTCTCTCTCTCTCTCTCTCTCTCTCTCTCTCTCTCTCTCTCTCTCTCTCTCTCTTTCTCTCTCTTCCTTCTCTCTCTCTCTCTCTCTCTCTCTCTCTCTCTCTCTCTCTCTCTCTCTCTCTCTCTCTCTCTCTCTCTCTCTCTCTTTCTGCACTCTTCCTTCGATTTTATTTACATGGACGCTACTAAGGAAATTTGGTTTTAGCTGTAGATGACTACTTTCATGGTTCAAACCAATTTAGTTTCTGCTATCTTTGTGTGTGTGTGTGTGTGTGTGTGTGTATTTTTTATTTTAGCTGATGAAGTGAATGTGGTCCAGAGTCTAAGCTACAAGATTTCCCAGGAGATTTTGTCCCTTGATTGAATAAAGACCACCATTACCATTCTATTTCTCCTTTTGTTTTTTTGTTTTTTGTTTTTTTATTCATCGCCTATCCCATTTACTTCTATTTTCTTCGTATTCCTTCATTGATACTTTTGTTTGTGTATCGTGTAATCTATTGTTTGTTTGCATTCTAATGCATGATCTATTACCTTTATTATTATTTTATTTTAACAAGATCCATACATCCTTTATCATGGTCAAATCCAAGTTCAACAAATTAGAATATACAGAATCCCAAAAGTTGATTGTGTATTGCATAACTTGATAGCCATTATCATTTTGTACACACGAAATCCTAATTTTAAAGGCATGCTATAAGCTTATAGAGCAGGTGTGTTCGAATTCAGCATGGGCTCACCAAGAGGTTGCATCTTGACAGGTGAAACGTTAGGATGCTAAATTTAAAACAATACTCTTTCAATCTGGGAAATCAAATATTTGAAACATCTACAATTATTTTACCCTGCAAACGGGATTGGTAAAATTTTGTGTGTGTGTAGGATTTGGGTGAGGGGGCTGATAGAAGCGCGTAAAAAATACCATAATCTTGTAATGAAGTCCTTTGGTTTTGTATGTGTTGTAACGTTGATGTTGTTGTTGCTGTTGTTGTTGTTGCTGTTGTTGTTCTTGTTTTTGTTGTTGTTGTTGTTGTTGCTGCTGCTGTTGTTGTTGTTGTTATTGTTATATTGTTGTTGTTGGTCATGGTGTTCTTACTGTTCATGATATTGTTGTTGCTGTTACTGATTTTGGTGTTGTAACTGCTGTTGTTGTTGTGTTTGTAGCTGATGTTGTTGCTGCGGTTGTTGCTGCTGTTGTTGTTGTTGTTGTTGCTCTTGTTATTGTTGCTGCTTTCACTATCGCTGTTATCAGTACGTAAAGTCAACACCATTCACGTGCTAAGTAAACACAGCTTCAAGCCAAGTATGCAAAAATCCCAAAAACATTGCTTTCGTTTCTTTTTCTTTTTCTCCTTCACTTTTTTGTTGTTAAATTATTCCAATGTATCCATGTTCAAGCCTTGCCCGGGATTATGGCTTCATCGATAACAAAAGCGACTGTCTGTCTGTCTCTCTCTCTCTCTCTCTCTCTCTCTCTCTCTCTCTCTCTCTCTTTCTCTTCCCCTCCCCCCCCCCCCCCTCTCTTTCCCCCTTTTCCCCCCTCTCTGTGCATGCCACTTTTTCTGTCTCTGTCACACTGTCACACTCTTGCTCCCTCCTCCTCGTCCTCTCTCTTTCTCCTCTCTCATACTCCCTCTCCTATACCCAGACATACATAACATTTGTCCTGGCGTACCACGGTCCTGATGGGTTTTTTTCTGTTTACTTTGCGGTGCAGCTTTATTTAATCTCTAGCCGAACCAACACTGTCCTGACAGGCAGTGTCTTTGATGGTGCTTTTCTTGTGCCACCAGCCCACGCTCCCAAAGTTTTGTAACAGATCTTTTACCCCCGCCTTTATATATAATTCTTCTGTAAGAATATATATCTTTATGACTTGGGGGTAAGATTAGAAAAGAGGGAGAGAGAGAGAGAGAGAGAGAGAGAGAGAGAGAGAGGGTGGATGGGGGGAGATAGACACTAAAACGCCAAAGAGATTCACATACCTTGACATAAAATAAAGACATGTACAATATACGTACTAACTCTGTTGTTTTTGTTTTTGTTTTGTTTTGTTTTGATGTTGAATATCCTTGACGCCCCCGCGTGTCCTACCCGGGAAAGTACAGACCTGGACACCGTGGGGAGTTTGGGGACCTGCCCTTGTTTTTGTTTCACGTCAATCGAAATCATATTATGCGGTGGCGGAAAAAATGACTATCTGTAGCTGACTGTCTGTGAAGGAAATTAGTCGTTAAACATTAAATGAATCGCATTTAGAATGCAGTATCTAAAAAATCTCTAAAATTATTACCAAAAACATTTTTTTAAATTCTCCGTGAAAATATTTTCGCTATCTTTTTATCTTTCTTTTTTTTGCGGGGTGGAAAGGGTACGTTTTCTTTTTCATTTCTTGGTTTTAGTTTTTATTAAACATAAAAGACCTATGTCTACCTCTCAGAGGGATGGTTACATCAAGTAAAATCTAGTAGAGGCCTTATTTCAGCACGGACCAGCGAGCCCTCAGCAGACCTAAAATATCTAAAGTCCATAAACAATAATAAGACAATTTTTGTTCGAGGGCGTCGAGAGATACGTGTTAAGAGTAATAACTAAATTTGTTAAACAACACATGGAAGCGTTACCGTCAACAAATTTCTAAGGTAGTGTTTCAGTTCTCGGCGTAACTAGTAGGCCTACGCCTACTGCATCAAACTCAAAGAAGTTAGGGAGGGTTTATAGTTCTAAAAACGAGACGATTCCCTTCCCTCCCATGTTTAGAAGCTTTTGCAGCGCTGCCCGGATAGGACAGGGTATGACAGAGTATAGGACAGGGTAGGACAGGGTATAGGACAGGGTAGGACAGGGTAGGAGTGCAGGGTGTTACGACTGGCATCGCCATTGTCCTGCTCTAAATGCTACATGACACGGACCGCATAAATTAAACCACGCCTGGAGTGGAAAAACCAAGAGCCGCCTACACTTGACCCAAGTTGCTGAAAACTGAATACTTAACCAAGTCCGATAGGTTTGAAGACGAGGGTGTTTGCTAACCAGGCTTGTAATGTATAGGTCTATATCTACGGCCTTTGTAAGGCAAGTCATGAGTGAACGTAAACTTTAAAAAAGAAATGAGCCAAAGATAGTAGCAGTACTTGCTTTGTTGTTGTTGTTGGGGTTTTTTTGCTGTTGGTTAAAGGCTTCTTCAGTTTGAGTGTCAGGGCTTGTTGGTAAAAACATTATAGTATTATGAAGAGGAGAGAGAGAGAGAGAGAGAGAGAGAGAGAGAGAGAGAGAGAGAGAGAGAGAGAGAGAGAGAGAAAGTAAAATAGCTAAATGGGAAGTCACTGAACTTGATAACACATGGGACCGGGACCATTGTTGACTAGAGGGCGAAAGGTTTATGAATATCATACATTTAAAAAAAAAGTACATTCTTTCACTGTCACTTGTTCTGATATCGTTCAATAATGATCATGTTGACCGTTGCATTCCGTTTTGTAGTCCTTGTAGTATAACGAAAATCACGCATCCTAAATCCATTTAATCTCAAACCCACTTTTTTTCTATTTTTTTAACGGGAATGTCATTTTCCTGACTCACTCAAAAGAGTAACTCCAGTTTTATGTAATTATTCTATATCATTCTTTGTTTTGCTTTCTTTGTCTCTCTGTCTCTGTCTCTGTCTGTTTGTCTGTCTCTGTCTCAGTTCTGTCTGTTTGTCTGTCTCTCTCTCTCTCTGTTTCTCTCTCTCTCTCTCTCTCTCTCTCTCTCTCTCTCTCTCTCTCTGTCTCTGTCTGTCTGTCTGTCTGTCTGTCTGTCTGTCTCTCTCTCTCTCTCTCTCTCTCTCTCTCTCTCTCTCTCTCTCTCTCTCTCTCTCTCCTTTTTTGTCTATCCCAGCTCTTTTTATGATCTCTGCCTCTCATTCTGTCTCCCGGTCTCTTTTTTATATGAATTTATTCATACTATATTTATAAATAAACATGTTCATCTATTTTGTGACATATTGATTTTATCTGTCTATGTATTAATCCACGAATCCGTTTATTTTATTGCTCTATTTACAATTGTAGATGTAGATGAGAATCTATTTGTATAGATACCTCTTAGTGCCATCAGCTGTTCAATGTGTTGTGAGAGATATTTCCTACGTGGTGTTTACCTTGATTACATCATACTTTAGCTGTTAACTCTGGTAGATACTGTATCGTGTTGCCCAGGTATTGGTGCAGGGTGCTCATCTCTACAGTTACAAGAATAGGAGAGAGAGAGAGAGAGAGAGAGAGACATAGACAGACACACAGACAGAGACAGGCAGCTATGCAGATAGATAGGGACAGAGAGAAAAAAGGAGAGGCGTTGATATAGAGCGGGAGAGAGAAACCGCCAGGAGGAAAGTATCAACGAAGCCAAACTCAATGTAGATTGTAGGCGAAGGTGAGTTTTATTTGAATGTACCATCTCAACCGGTCCTCCCTCTCCTCCCCTACCGACCCACATCTAGAATCTTGATCTACCTCTTATGATTGTTGGCACGAGACCGCAACCCAAAATAGGAAGAGCCAAAATTAGAACTTGGCACGGTTTGCAAATAGCTCGCCTGTGACTCAAAGCGCAGCCGCAGCTTCCGTTGAAAAAAAGGAAAAAAGAAACGAAAGAAACTAAAGGTTAAGGGGGTAGAATGAGAATCGCTGCATAGGAAACTTTCCCATCTATCCGACACATAAAAAATGATTGCATTCAAGTTCTGTTCTTTCTCCTTCTTTCTGTCAATCCATTTATCTATCTTTCATTATCTCTCTCTCTATTATCTATCTATCTATCTATCTATCTATCTATCTATCTATCTATCTATCTATCTATCTATCTATCTATCTATCTATCTATCTATCTATCTATCTATCTATCTTTATTTCTATCTAGTTAAGTTATTCCACTATTTGTCATGCATGCGTACGCCAAGGTTAAGAGGAGAACTTGGAGAAGAGCGAAGGTGGAAAGCCAGGGTTAGCAGAAATCCTGACTCTAATACATGTAGAAGACTTTTGTTTTCTCAGGAAATGCAAGAAGACAACATTAAACAATAGAAAGCATGCTCTTGAAAAACTGTAGTGAAAACTGTCGAAACTTAGCTGGTACTGAAAGCCTCTATGGGTCGATATCACCCATCTAGTTTCTAGATGCTCTTTTTTTTAGGCTGCCCTGCTATTATTAAATATTAACATCTTAGGTTCAATCTTGTGAGCAGAAATGTCTCTATGCTCTTCAAGAAAAATACTCCTCGTAATTATTACTTATCTCTAGCATATTGTTAAGCATTTTGTTTTTAGAGGGTTTGGTTTGTTTGTTGTTTTTTTTCTTGTTTTTTTGTTTCTTGTTTTTCTTTTTTTTTTTTTAATCAACACTCACTCTTATTCTACTTCATGAAAACCCCACTCATTTTCCCTTTTACCTTCTGAAAATGTTTTAAGAGTCATATGTTACGGCTTAAAGAAAAACAAAATCAAATTTAAAACAACAACGAAAATATCAATAACAACTGACACAGCAACAGCAACATCAAAAGCATCATGACAATGAAATAATAATAGTAACAACGACAACAACAACAACAACAATAGCAGCAGCAGCAACAACAACAACAACATAAACAACATAAACAACAACAACAACAACAAAAACAATAATAATAATAATAATAATAATAATAATAATAATAATAATAATAATAATAATAATAATAATAATAATAATAATAATACATATGCCAATAATAACCTAGCTCTAATTCCATGTTAGATCAATCGGTTTAAGAGATCGTCTGAGGTTGACGTTCTCTTACCATCCACAGCAAACAAATAACCATAGTTCATTGCGCCCTGGCAGGATTATACCAAAGTACACGGCGACTGACTCCTTCCACCTTAACGCTAACTCGCATTCAAGGTTGTGGATTTCACGCTTAGAGTTAGAGAAGCATGAAAAAGTCGCCGTGACAGCAACCGATTTGCGTCATCGAAGCAATTGTTTTTGGCCTGCTTTTTGGAAATGCTTTTTAGCTTCTGGGTGATCATGGCTTTAGTAATTTTCTAAGCACTTGTATAACCGTCACCGCAGGGCTTAGCTTTTGGAGTCGTAGCTGATAAAGTAACGAATAACGGGAAAGTCGACACCCCGATTCATGGGCTCAGGACTAGATTGAAACAACTCACTTTTTATTTACTTATTTATTTTTAAATCTTGTGTTAGAGTGGACAGGGACCCAGCTACATGAGAACGACAGACTGGCGCAAGATCGTTTGACATGGAAATATGTATATCATACGCCTACCCCCAATTGGGACGACACAGTGATCAACCGATTTTATAATAGAGGGAATGGTTGTGGATGTTTATTTCTTTATAACATGAAATTTGATTTACGATGGTATATAATTCTTTCTGTTTTTATCAGCCACCAGCCACATTGCTTACTAATGCACATCATACCTGCGGTAAATATCGGTTTGGAAATTCTAAAAATAGCAATATCCGTGTTTTTGTAACCTAGTAAAATTAATGGGCTATTTGGTTAAAAGATTGTGCCTTTTGAATTCACCAATGGAGATTGATGTAGGGACAAAACACTATCACGCTACTCTTTTTAAAAGAATGTAATAAACATATTTTGAGGAAATTCAAGAAACGAAGCAAAAAATGTGGCGTTTTTAATAAACCATTGACGCAAAAGGCTCATTGTTCTTTTTGCTCAGGTTTTTTCTTTGGAAAAAAGACACAAACAACAACAACAACAACAACAACAACAACAACAACAACAACAACAACAAACAAACAAACAAACAGCAACAACTTACAACACAAAAATTTTCTTTACTGAATTTTTTTGCCGTTATGGAATCAATGAAAGCCTAGAAATGTGTGCATGTGTTTCTATATCTAAGCTGTTTTGCTCTGAGCTTTGTGAAAGTCGGCTTCTCGCACAAAAACCGTTGTTGAATGTGCGGCGAATCATGCAAATGTGACAAATAACCGTTATAATAGAAGAGAGTGAGAAAAGGGGGTTGGGGAGGGGGAGGGGAGAGAGAGAGATAGAGAGAGAGAGAGAGATAGAGAGAGAGAGAGAGATAGAGAGAGAGAGAGAGAGAAGGAGAGAGAGACCTGCAGAGAGAAACTATGTGTTTGTGTTTTGTTAGGGAGTGGAAAGATAACTTAATAGTCGGCATTTGAAGGCGTTTGAAAGCCTGAATGTTCTCAGTGCGTCGTCAACGCTCGGAGCCTAATCGATGGTTTCAGGTGTCCCAGCGGCAGCGCGGAGAAGGCGATGGTGATTTACATGCCCACATCAAAACTTAGCTTTGCAGTCTTGTACAATGTACTAAGTGACTTTAACCAAGATATGGCTTAATGGAAAAACACATTTATGAAGAACAAAAAGGGCCACTGTATGTGTATCTTCTTCAGTTATTTCATCTGTTTACCCGCTTTTCACCATCATCATTTTATCACCTGCGCCTCCCGCTCCCCTTCAATCTTATATGGGGGGCGCAGTGGCCCTGGGGTAGAACAGACATTGGCTTCCGGCGCAAAAGGTCCGTGGTTCGAGCCCTGGCGATTTCGCTCCCTACTGGTTGGGTCGGTGTCAGTTTAATGTAACCGGCTGAGACAGGAGTCACGGTATCCCCGCATTGTATCGTGTGTGGCAGCACATAAAACTGTCAGGCGTCAGTTTTGGGGCTCGTCCACAATACAGTCTATATAGAGCTGATGTTGGACGTTAAACCAACTCAAAAACGATCAATCTTATATTTTGTCATTCCCTTTCTTCATTGAAGTTTTTATCTCACGGTTATTTCCTCATTGTCATCTCATATTTATTTTGACTATCCTTTATTCTTTTAAGTTAACTTATTTAGTCACCGTTTTCCAAAAGGAAAAGTAAAATCAAAGCCATTAACAGAGTTTCTGAAAGTTTAAATTAAGTTGACAAGCAACGGTTAGGGGTCTGCTGAACAAAATAACGTTAAAACTGTATCACGTAAATTAAACTGCATACGCTATAAAGTAATAATACTCGTGCTTAAGGAATGATCTCCATTTAAAAAATCAATCACGCATAAAGCCATTAAATTTTGACACAGATTGATGGTACTGGAGACCTTCAGCTGACACCGGGGGGTGACAAGTTTTGCATGAAGAATGTCCACACGCTCCAACAGCCGTTTCTGCTCTGTCCGACTGACAGTGGGGTGGTCATTAACTTTTGTGCTGCATAAATTTACATTTTCAAACAGTCTTTAAAGGACCACCTACAACTGAGAACACATAAAAGCGGACAATGTATTAAAGTGGCGCCCAATTTAATAAAGGGTGGTCCAATACAGTGTCGCGTGCGTCAAAAGGTGACCCCCACAACTAAAACTCTTTGTTAAAACGTTGAAAATACTGCGCTCAAGTCTGATTTTGCAGCAAAATTTGTAGCAGTATTACAATGGGACCAGCCCAGAGAAACGGAATTTAAATTTTTATAAACCTTTTATGATAATTTTCTGCAATTTTCAATGCAGTTCTGGCATACTCTGTTTTCACTTCCTATGTGATTGCACTGCAAACCCCCATCAAACTATAAACGCTGTCTGACTGTCTGTCTCCCCCACCTCCCCCCATCTAGCGTTGACGACGCACTGAGAACATTCAGATCCAGGAGATGAGACTGGGAACCGGATCTCCGAAACAATCAGATATATTAGACTGGCGGTTGGCGCCCAGTTTCCAATTACGGCTGCCAAATGCCCCTGGTTCTGAGCGCAGCATCCTGTAGTTTATGCCTGGGCATCACGCTGGAGGCTGTCAGCAATCTGGGGGCAGCTCTAGCCGCGGCGCGCGCAGCCCGATTTATTAGCCTACAGTGACGACCATATATGTTAATTTTGTGGAAAAAAATAGTTTCTGTCTGATCTGGTTGTTGTTGTTGTTGGTTTTTGTTTTATTTTGTTTTGTTTTGGGTTTTTTTATTTGGTGGGTGTTTTTGTTTTTGTTTTCATATATCGTGTTGCCTAAATATTGGAGTTTTCAACTAAAATCAATTCTTTGGTGTATGCGGCTTACCACTTTCACTTTTTTTTTTAACTTTATCATTCCTTGAAAAAACCACAACAGTATCCCAAATCTGCATAGATTTACTATGAGTACGGTGTAACCTGTAGAAAATACGGAACATGGAAAAGATGAATTATGCAGCGTTCAACATTAGTGACATCTTTATGTTTTTCAAGATGTATTTTTTTTTCATATTCCAAGTTAATAGTAAATGTGCTAGGCGAAATGATACCATGTTCTATTTCTATCCTTAAAATGAGTATTGCACGAAATTCCCTCTATATTCAACTCTGATATACATTATGACAATATGTGACGAACAATTGGCTACGAACATAATAA
Organism: Elysia chlorotica; assembly: GCA_003991915.1. NCBI lineage: Eukaryota > Metazoa > Mollusca > Gastropoda > Plakobranchidae > Elysia > Elysia chlorotica. The sequence continues at coordinate 696,997 of RQTK01000031.1, read as the reverse complement.
TAGAAGCTCCGAAGAATTTGTTCCAAATGCGGTGGTCATGTGTGGCTTTTAAAAGAATGTTGAAACCTAACTTTAAAAGTATATGTCTATACCATTCACTGAATTTTTTATTTTTTATATTTCACTTGGTAATATATCTTTCCTGTGGTCTTTATTACCATTTAATAGAGGAAAAGGAGGAGGAGGAGAGACAGACAGACAGACAAACAGAGAGCGAGAGAAACAAGAAGAGACATAGAGAGACAGAGGAGGAAGAAAGAAAGAGAGAGAGAGAGAGAGAGAGAGAGAGAGAGAGAAACAGGGACAGAGAGCAGGCAGATGACACAGAGAGAGGGAGAGTGGAGCAGAGAAAGAGTAGAAAAAAAAACAGAGAGAGAGACTGCGTGAGCTAAAAAGAAAGGGACGATTCTTCTGGCGCCTTTAAAAACTAAAAGGCAGCACCATAAAATTAATGAGCATCGCTATGTTTTCAGAGCCACTATGTATGTGAAAGGGACGATTCTTCTGGCACCTTTAAAAACTAAAAGGCAGCACCATAAAATTAATGAGCATCGCTATGTTTTCAGAGCCACTATGTATGATCAGCTCTTACCGATCAGGTTTTCGCACTGTTGGGGACGCTGGGTGGCAGCCGTTAAGACTATTTGTTATTTTTCCAAAGTTGTCATATACGATCACTAGTCCAATTTCAGTGCTTTTGGGCTGTTCATGGAATGGCACTCATTTTTTGTAACTTGACCGTTGTAAACTAATCGAGAAGGTGCTCAAACTAGAGTGGAATGTAACATAATGTACAAGTCGGAGTAGCACTAGAAATTTAAGTGCAGGCATAGATTTGCTGGGTCATTAAAAAGGGCAGTTTGGGTTATTTCTTGTTTTTACCAAAAATTACGGTATCTATATTATTATATTTTCGTCAAGACAGTAACTGTTCAGTACTTTTTTAATGAATAAAAATGGAGGGATATGTTTTAAGCTTATAAAGTTTATGAGATGCATTATATGAAAGATTCTTTTTGCAAAAGTAAAATTTTGACGAGTGTAAAGATTTATCTCACTATTAAACAAGGAGGATGTAATACACACCTTGTGTAAGAACAACATCTATCTCGTCTAGAGACAGCTCGCGGCCATTGATCCTACAGTGAGGATGGCCCGGCAACAAAATGTCACAGTAATTACAGACCGGCTCTGCCAACAGAAAAAAACAACAACAGAAATTCTAAAGGGAAAGAAAATCAAAACCTAGACTTCGGATCCTGTTAACCATCTCTCTCTCTCTCTCTCTCTCTCTCTCTCTCTCTCTCTCTCTCTCTCTCTCTCTCTCCATGTGTTTGTCTGTGCGTGTGTCTATCAATATCCCTATCAATCGATCCTGTCCTTTTTTAATGTAGTGTTTTGTTACGAGAACAATGCGCAGCCATATCTTTTCTTTGAATATACTCGTTAAATTTATGGATCCAAGTCTTAGATTTATATTTTAACTTATTTTAAAAAAAGAACACAAGATTCATGAAGTAATAGGTTAAGTTTTGTTATGTGTTATGTTATGTTTTCAAGTACCAGCACTTACAAATATTTTTTTAATCAATGTAGGTGATTGTGGATTTTTGTTTGTTTTGATTCCTTATCCATAAGAAACAAAAAAGGGGAAACTTGATTGATATCCCAGAGTGTGTTAGTTTCTTTTTGTCGGTTTTGCTGCATTGTTGTATTTATTTTTTTAGCGACATCCTTAATTTGAAGGTTGTGAAGATTGATGATGTATGGTAAAAAATGACTGATATCGCTAGTCTCACATCCCACGAAATAGTATAATTAAAGTCCAGAAGTTAACCCAGGTGTGGTTAAACGTTTGGATGGTATCCAGCTCGCCCCTCGCTCCTGGTGCCTTTGTCCCGGTCAAGCACGGGAGACCTCCATGACGCTGCTTGTTGAATCGATCATCATGCATTTTTCTATCATGTCTTTTCAGAAAATTGAAATGCGCGCTGGAAATAGCCTCGGTGATCGGGAGGGTCCCTCCTCTACACTGTCCGCCCACCCCTCGTTCATGGTAACTATGCTGAGCCCCCTCGTTGGTTGGTCGTCAGTTCATCGTTGTAGATACACAAGGGGAGAGCACTCTCTAGTCGTTGTGTAAAGATCCACGCACCCAACATCGTAACTGTTACAGTTTTTGTTACCATCAGGAGCATGCAAAATGAGCACAGATTTTTCTGTAGATTAAATGTTAAAGATGAAAACTGTTTATATTGTGAAGATTACATGTTCCTCTTGGCGTAGTACATCTGTATCTGTCACAGAAGGCTCGATGTTGTTGGTGGCTATGTTTGTAATTCATATTTCGTTCAAACTTGCATGGAGATTTTTTTTAATGAAAATAAAAAGAAAGTTATGGAAGATCGATATTGTAATTAATTGCGACATGCAGCAGCGCAGATATTATATCGATAAGGTCGTCACATGTTTTTAGAAAATAAGGAAACTAAGAAAAGAAGATTATGAAAATGGTTATGTTCTACGTAACACGCAATTCAAAACTCCGAAAGGCCAATAGCTGAAAAATAGTAGAATATTATTGGACATAAGGAAAATGATGATTTGCGATTACTTCTTGGAGATTAAGTATAATATTAAAAATTCAAATCGCCATGAGTATATTTTAACGCGACGGTTCGCGAAGAAAGTTATTGTTATAATGATTTTGCTTTGGTTTTGGCAATACAAATGTATGTTATGGTGAACGTGAAAAAGGACGAGTTGTGTTCCCTTGTCGTTTTGTTGTTAAGTACGATACACGGCACTGTAACTTGTGTAGAATGTATCACTGAAGAATCGTCGCCCTTCTTATTGTCTCCATTCTCCATATCGTGTTCGTGATACTGAACCCCCCCCCCCCCTCCTCCTTTGTTGGCGATCCCAGCAGCTCCGTGCACTGATTTGATGTTTTACCCTCTTTGTGACGACTCTTGTAAACATTGTGTTGACAACTGTAATCTGAATAATCTCGGCTAGTTTTAAATGTGTTAGTATTGTTTTGGTCCGTGTTAAAAAGTTTAGTGTTGCCATGAGTTTTGGCTGTATTGTTAACGAAACTCGCATTTCTCATAAGTATTGATTTTGTACTGCAGTGTTCTTTATTTTTTTTATTACTGAAGCAGATTTTTTACATATTTTACCATGGCAGTCCTTTTTTTAATTAAAAAAATATAGTGATAAATTTGCCAATGAATACTACTGAAATCAAAATTTAAATTACAAGTAGATGCCTTTTATAGTGCAAGGGGCATCCGAGGAGGTTCAATATAACCATTTATAATTCTATAGAATGTAGATGTAGAGTTACTACATTAAATTGTGCTTAGCCTATGTCTATGCCAGTTGAAGCATGAATTATTAAGTAAAAAGCTACTCAATTTTCATATTTTAAAAATGTACACAAATCTTGGCGTGGTTCGAATGAAAGGGTTGGTGTTTTAAGTGACGTGAATCCGTATACAAGTTAACCCCCCTCCCCCCTTTTTTTCCTGCACACACAAATGCACGCTATGTATATATATATATAAGAATACAAACTTTAGTCATTGTTGAATATGTATCTTCCTGGCGGGGAACAGGCGGGGGATGGAGACATAGCTAAACCTGTGTTCAGCCTGTGGGTTAAGTAATACCGGTGGAAAGCAAGTGTTGTGCAAGACCCATGTTGTCTGATCAGCGGTCAGACACAACATGAGCCTGATGGATGGGGACCTGCCACTCGCTGACAAGGTTGCGGCATAAATCAAGACGGCCCTCGATACCGCCGAGACAGTGCCTGGGGTGGAGGGGTCATGGGCCCTCACAGTTGCAGTTGTCATTGCAGGCCACCGTGCGCATGGCAGAGATTCCGTTTGGAAATATTAAACGTAGACCCTGATTTGAAGTTATGGGTATCAGTGAAGGGTTAGAAGCTTTAAAATCAATAGAAATTTTTTTTAAGTTTGGAAGAAAGGGAGTGGGATAAATAAATATGAATTTTACAAAATACAATTCTAATTACGGTATATCAATTAAACAAAAGGTTCAAGTTCCGGCTGAACAGCAATGGCTTGGGCTAAAGGGCAAGCTGGGCTTTGGTTTGATCTAATAGTTCAAAGGTGCCAGTTTTCAGAAAACTATCCTGAAACCCTCAAATAATTTGGAAGTGGCTGCAGCATAAACAATAAATGTTCTCTTCCAATACTGTGTGCACAAGTCAGGGCCACCTTAAGCTCTTGTGGCGTTTCTTTTCTTAAAGAGGGAATGTAATGCTAACGCAATGAAGTAATATAAATGTATGTGTTTTCTTCATTCTGTTCAAATACGCCTTGTCCTATTCAACCCCCCTCCTGATTCCACGCTGTTAAAATAATTATTATACTATTTACTTTTGATTTTTAATTATGCCTCATTAGATATACCGATATTTTAATAAGGACGAGAGATTATAAAAACATTTCGAGAACAGGCTGTATCAACTCACATTAATTTGTCATACATGTATCTGTTACACGCGTCGAGTAGAACTCAGAGCAGCTAACGTTAATTGCGAGCAACTGATTGTCGTCACCTAATATTTTAGCACTCTAATCTTATACTTGATGGAAGAATGAAAATCTAATAATGACATCATGATATGCTATACCCTCCACAATGTTCACCGATATGAATGCTGATTGGTTTATCCAAATGTTTAATCTTGTGCCGCAAAAGCCCCAAAGATGCAACTGCAAGTATTTACCTGGGAGTGCTAGAGTGAAACGGGGAAATCCTGGTATCGATCTGTTCGTTGTACTAGCAATCTTACTGCGTTGTAAAAATGTAAGATTTGAGGCGTGAGGCCAAACATTGCTTTAGCGGAACGGCATGAAAATAGTCATCAGACCTCTGTGAAAATTTAACAAATCCGTTTTTGAGTTCTCTTTCTTACCATATAACGTCAGTATGGATTGTCACAGAAACCGCCCAAAATGGTAGATAGATATTTTCTTTGAAATAATAAACTGGTCGACAGGCTTAGTTCGAAGGAAACGCGTGGTCTTTTACTCAAGAAGACCGACACCCACGTTCTCCAGTAGAGGCAATCAATCTTTACAATACGCCGTTTTTTCTCAGTGTTAACTGTACAAGGCGTGATTAATCAAGACACGCGAGCAGAACCTGAGGCTGCGGATGGAGTGAGCTTATAGCATTATGTGGTTCTCCAAAGCAAACAAACATACAGCTAGTTTCATTTTATAAAAGCAAGCTGATTACTTTTCGCGCATTTGAAGACTTCTGATTCTCTATATTGTTTTGTGTTTTTTTATTATATCAGCACTCTTTGAGTTGACAGTAATCCTTAAAGATACTTTGATCCTAAGACCCATCCATACCCAGCATCTCTCAAGCCAACGAGCAGGCACGAGAAAGGAATGTTGGGAGCAGTATGCTCATCGGTTTCTTTTTTAATTTAAAAAAAAAATCAACTGAACATACCCAAATTCCGCTTGTATCAGGACTCGTCATGTTTAAGGCTAAAGCTCGTGCAGGTTTTCATAGTGTTGCCATTTGAATTATCTTCTTCTTCAATACTGCTCAAATTCAAAACTTCCAGATTTGGTTCACATGCGCTTCCATATTTTTGTAATTTACATGAAGTTAAATCCAACTTTCTTCGAATCATATAGTTAATATATTGATCCAGGAATTGGTTTTTATTATTCAGCGTGATTAGCTTACAGAATACAGAACTTAATGGGATATTTGATTACGCGCTCGTCGTAAAGTTAACACTGTGTAAACAAAAAAAAAAGAAAAGAAAACAATATTGTATACGTATCGGTAGACATAGAATAAAGGCATGGATAAATTATAAAAATATAGGATTTAGGAATTTTTTACAGTTGTAAAAGAATAGTAAAATCCGTGATTCAAAGAATTGAACATCGGCGTTTAATTAATTCACAGGTCCTCAAAATTCTTACCGTTGTTAGGTTATTACCTGAGGCACATCAAATTGATATACAACTCTCTTAAGTATTAAACACACGGATCAAAAATATAGTAAATTAAGATGTTACACTAAGGATACGTTTACACAAAAACATTAACAAGAAATCCCTTCATTTAGATTTAAAATACAACGGGAATGTTTTATCCTCCCTCCGTGTCAATGTTTAGATGGTTTTGGTTGTATTCGCTCTTCTGTTGTCATATTACCATGCTATGAGATAAAATTAGCATTGTTACCATTGGGCTTTTTCGCTTCCTCACTGCTTCCTGGTTCTTTTGTAGAAAAAAATCAATTTTTTTCTTGAAACTGGGTTGTTTTGATGTTGTTGTTGTTTTATTTTATTATTGTTTTTGTTTGCTGTATGTTTCCTTCGGTATCTTTGCATTTCAATATTTTAAGAGATCGTCTAGCCAGTCCAAGAGGATTATTTAATTCCATCATATAGATCCGACTTAGCTGTAATCAATTTCGCGATCATGCTGTTTTACTTCAGCTGTCTTTTACCACTACCGGTCGGCCTTTTAGAATTCACATCGCTGGCAGGCAACAGAGATGAATAATTATTATGATTCTGTATTTCAACTCTTCTTATTGTCTGCTTATTATGAGAAAGTATTAGAGAAAACTGAGGTTTATCATTGCTTTAGTTATGTTAAATTCTTGTTTTCCATGTGACAAAATAAATAAACAAATAAAATAGTAAAGCTGTTTTTTTCCTTCAGATTCTGTCATTTTTAATTGTTCTTTGTATTAAATTGTTTTCAGTTGAGACCAAACGATGTCCTTTGATTTACGCACTTTATCATTAAAAGGCCTGGTTTTACAGTATTTTCTGAAACATTACATTATCGAATATATTGCTATCCAAAGAACGGTGATCACTGTAATAAATATTGCCATTTTGTATTGATTCTGGGCTGTAATCGCTAGTTTCTTACTGTTGGACCAGGTGTCTCTAAAAAGCAAGAAGGAATATATGATATTTTGTAAAAGGTCGTAGGCTAGTTATATTAATTTGATTAAGAAAGTGCGATAGACTGTTTCAAATATTGATTTTGCCATCCTTTACCATCGACAATAACATGTGGAAATCTTGCATATATTTATTTTCTTTCATATTTTAATGAATTCTTAGGATTTCAAATATTGCTTTTGTCATCCTTTATCGTTATTAATATCGACAGTAATATTTCCAAAGCTTGCATAATATGCAAATATTATTTCCTTTTCCTTCATATAATATTTTAATGAATACTTCGGACTCGTCCTCTTTTTCTTCTCTAGATTTCGGCACTCTAATGCGGCCAATTACTGACTCCCTGCTGTTTTTCTTTATGCTAATAATTATTTCTCATTCCTGCTCCGTCGTTATGAGAGAATGCTTTTTATCCTCCCGCGCAGGCGCTGAACAAGAAGGAGCACAAAGGCTGCGACAGCCCCGAGCCGGTGGACTCGGATTCCTACGGAGGCGGACTCAGACCAGACGAGAAGTTTGACCGCATCCCAGACGACTACCAGCGTGTCATGCAGCAGAACGCTATGCGGGTGAGCTCACTGTGCTTTTACTGCCTAGTATTTTTACGTAGTTTGGTTGCGTAGTCGGTTTGTTAATCTCCAATATCAGCATCAAGGCTGTATAGCGGACGGGTCCCAAGACTGGCACACAGAGACACCTGTCTCAACCCGTCACATTATCAAAAACTGAATAGATTTATATAACTACCACTAGTTATATGTCTATGCGCGACAGCTGTCTCAACCCGTCACATTATCAAAGCCTGAGTAGGGTAAATCCTACAACAAAATTTGCCTCATCGAGACAGGTACGTGCCAATTGAGAGCGCAACATTCTACTACCCACACCAGATTGCCTCCTTTCATTCTTAGGTCTGGAGGTCCAAATTTGGCAATGAAACACATGAATGGCGAGTATGTACTCGTCATTTGAAATCAAATAAAAAGGAGTGCCACTTTGTCCATTTTCTCTATCGCTTTCAACGAGTGACAGTAAGTCATGCACGAACTTTTGCAAAGGACCAAAGATTAAACCGGGAAAGAAAGAACCGGCAAAGGAAAAACATTTTTTGTATTCTAACTCGAGATCGATGCATGGGAGGTGCAAAGCTTTTCGTATTAAAAAAGAAGAAAATTAAATGAATAAGTATAATAAATAAATGAATAATAATAATAATAATAATAATAATAATAATAATAATAATAATAATAATAACAAGAACAATAATAATAATAATAATAATA
>RQTK01000031.1:656222-686222 GCA_003991915.1 Elysia chlorotica | reverse complement strand
ATCGTTGAACCACACATAATCATAACTCTAGAAACAAAAACTATTCAGTTTCTCAGTTTCTCACAAACATTCACTCCAAGAAATATTCAAGACAAAGGAAGTAGAAGGAAACAAAAATGATCGGAAAGAGCGAACATAATCATATAAAGGATGGATGAATAAATTCCCTCAAAGTAATCATAATAATCAGCCTTTTTTTTTTCATCCTTTTGTAATTTCTTCTTTGTTCCTGGGGATAAAGAATTTGGGCTTCTTTTGTTTGTTTGTTGTTGTTTTTTCGTTTCTTTGCGTTGCATTTTTTCTTGTTATTTTTTTTTATTTTTATTTTTTTGTGTGTTTCCAGACTGAGAAAGGGGTGTATTTTTTACTGACATACTAGGTTAACATTTTTAGTCCTGTAAGTTTTACAAGCTATGGGATTCGAAACTTTTTTATTCAATTTACTTTCCACTGTGAGAATGGTGATAAAACATTGAAGTTATGTGATTGAGTTCAGCCACGAGGATATCATTTTTTCTCACAAATATTCTTCTTAATTTTATTTTATAATTTCACATGTATCGTACTATGTTTATGAGTCATAGCTTTTCAAATCATCAAATTGTTCCCTGTTTTTCTCTATTTTTCCCACTATTTCCTTATGTGACACTATTCATCAAGATAGTTTTCTTAGCTAGTGTTGATTTGTTATAAGCCTTTTTTGCGCTCAGCAAATATTGATGAGAGTGCACACCTGTGTGTTGTTTCAGGAGGAATGTCTGACCACATGAGCCACTCCCCGCTGCCCAACGGCTGCCATCAGGGCATCTCTCCGTGCAGCTCTCCTGGTGGTCTCTCCTCGCCCAACATGATGGGGCAACATCATCACCCACAGCACCACCCGCAGCACCACCCACACATGATCAACAGCAATAACAGCGGCAGCAACACCAGCGGTAGCATCCACCTCGGACACCAGGCCAAGAGCTCGCCCAGTGTGACGCCGTCCCACACCCCCACGCCCATCCACCCTCACCAGCAGATGGGGCCAGGGGGCAGTGCCAATAACATGAGTAACAGCGGTAACAACAGCATGAGGATGTCTGCCCCTTCGCGGCCAGACCACCTAGGAGTTCTAAATGTAAGAAACACAGAGACACATTCACGCTTCTTTATAAATTATAGCATCCATTTGTTCAACCTGGGGAAAGTCTTGCTATTGCCTCTCTTCAAATAAATTTTCTTTAAATTTTCCTAATGGCTTGAATGACAATGGAAGGCATATAAAGGAAGTTTTTGTAAAATAACAACACTGATTTTTCGTATACATTGAGACATATAAATTATAATCAGTACTCGGGACTCAGTCACATATATTCAATGGTCATTTCTTATTCTATTGGAGAAAAAAAGGTGTGTGTGTGGGGGGGGGGGAGAGTTTTTTGTTTTGTCAACTAGATCCAACACAGGTAACACATTTCAAGGTTGCTGTTTTCTGTTTTATTTATATTTCATCATAACCCATCGCTAATGAATTGAAATCAATTCGAGGAGCAATTTGTCATTGAATCTGTAAAACTAAAATAGTGCACTTCTTTAATTGGTCAATATTATGGTGTGCGAACTGAAATTAGATGGATAAATACATTCATTTTTAGATTAAGCTGCAATGTATTTTTATGTTGAAAATTTTTGGTTTACCTAAAGGGCTTTTAATTTCCCAAACTAAAGCATTGCATTCTTCGATTTCTTTTTCTTCTCTCCCTCTAGTTCTTCTTCCTACTCCTCTTCCTTCTTGTTCTCGTCCTTCTTCTTTTTGTTCTTCCACTTCCTCTCCCTCTACCTCTTACTTTTCTGCTTCTTCTGTTATTTTTATTGTTGTTTTTGTTGTTATTAGAATTAACTTATGCCTCGTTTTTCTGTATTGCTTTTTCCATCCTCACAACAGCAGAACAGATCACCAAATTCTATGGGCGGAGGGATGGTGTCCAACATGCCCAATGTACCCTACCCACAAAGTATGAACTCTCCATCATACCCAAACAGTAAGTGGTCACTAGAAAGAAATCTGCAGAACTTGTCTCTGAAAGATCAACTTATAGCTCACTATGCTTAGACTTTCAAATTTATTGTTAAATGGAATACTCCCTTAAATTGAAGAAAAATGTTGTTTCATTTGTGTGTGTGTCTGTGTATGTGTGAGTGATCTGTAGGATATATTGAACAATCTACACAATTGTAAGCAATTGATTGAAATTGACAATTAAGTCATTAAATATAGTAAAAATTGTGAACAATCACAGACCCTTTATAAACTAAGTGAAAAGTTTATATTAATTGATCGAAAATAGGAAGGTGTATCAATCAAGTCAGAATCCTTATAAAAAGCAAAACAAACTACAAAGGACAACTGCAGAGAGGACTAGCAGAATATTTAGGCTATTGGATGGATTGATACAATTGTACAAAACATAAACATTTAACGCAATCAAGTGTAAACAAAACGCTGAGTCAATACAAGAAAAACAAATTTGGCCAATACATCCCAAATTACAACACAATATATACCTCTAAATCAAAACACCAACTGTATTACTTAAAAACCACACTGATGTTTTCAATTTGCAGTGTTTAATGTGAAATTATTTTGCACCCTCTAAAAACTATGTGTAGGTTCTATTTTGTTCGGTTTAAAACTTAACTGCTAAATCCTGAAATGAAATCAGCTGATATTTTATAAGATTTGAAAATCTAAAAGTAAGAGAAACATTTAAGAAAAGTATATTATGTAAATTTTGTTTTATAAGTATCAACGTTTAACTTGTGTTGCACACTTTCTGCAATAATTTTATGATGATTAAAAACTTATTTGACAAGAAAGACATTTTTTTCGTCGCTATCTTTTTGCTTCAGCTTGAATCTTTTTTATCCATGCTTTCTATATTTTCTTAGTATAACAGCAACAACAAAACAAAAGATTTGTCTGATTTATGACAGACATTTTACATGACTTAAAATCTGTTCGATTTTTTAGGCTTAGAAAAAAAAAATTAATCTGACTTGGGTTTTTTTCCAGATGACTTCATAAATAATTCTGATATGAACGGAGGCGGAGGAAGCATGGGCTTTAATCAGTGGAACCAAGGAAACATGCATTCATTATCGGCACACCCTTCAGGCATGATCTCCCACCACAGGTATGTTTGACTGTAGTACTGTATATAATTATATATAGTATTAGTATAAATGTAATATGTTCCTAGGTGCATTTTACACGGCAACGGGATTCTTCATCTCCTCCTCTTCCTCATTTTCCTTTTTTTTTTGGTTCTCTTTCCATTTTGTTATGTTATTATCCATTTATTCCTGTTTGTTTATTCACATCACGCCTTGCTTCCTCCCTCTCCAGCCCGACCCCAATGGGAGGCATGTCTGGCCAGGCTTCGCCCCTGCCCATAACGACTTTGAGCGGCATGCACATAAAGAGCGAGCCCATCACACCCCCGCGGGACACAACCACCCCGTCCTCCCAGCTACGACCACACTCAATCACGGGCGGCCACCTCTCACCCTCCACGGCCAACATGTCGGGCGGTCACATTTCCCCCATGGCCACTGGCCACCTGTCTCCGACTCCCAGCATGCCTGTCCAGGGCCACATCTCTCCCACAGTCCCAGGCGGTGGCCACGGACATCTCTCTCCGTCTGGAATGTCGGCCGGCGGACCACAGCTTTCATCGATGACCAGCCACCTGTCTCCCGCCCAGCCCATGGTTCACAGTAACAGCGGCTCCCCTGTTGACACTCAGCAGCTTGACTATGACTCTCCGGGAATGGTGAAGCGCTCTCGCTTGGAAGGCTGGACAGCATAATACACCCGCGGTGGGACCTAGGGTACAGCCCCACAGATATGAAGTGTTCATAGAGCGTTGAGTCGTAAATGTGACTACATATTTTTTTATTCCAGCCCTAAAATCTCAATATTTACATTTTACTTGCTGATGGTATATCATGGGAAGAGTGTATCCAAATGCTCTGAACAGAAATACCCCCTTCATAACATCGCTACTGGACTATAGTACCTAGTTGCTTTTCAAAAAGTGATTATGGGGAAAAGGACTGAGGGGAAAGACTGTACAGTATGAATATTTTTTAAAGTACAAAATGTTTGTGAGTAACTTGGAGGCTGTGAGATCACAAGACCATTCATATTCTTCACTTGAATGCCCTGTGGCTGAACAGTCTATCGCTGCGGCACCAAGCCGAAGTGTAATTTTTAAAGTATAAGTATTTATACTTAGCGCAAATTCAGAGATTTGACTTTCAAGTAAGCTAAACAGTGGAAATAACATTGAACAATAAAGGTTTAGTAAACTTGTTTTTATTTTATTTTTTTGTTGAGTTTTTTTGGGGGGGTTATTTGTTTTGTTAGGACAAAATAATACAGCCTGGTTTAAAAAACAGCTTTGTTAAATGAATGTAATGATTATCACTTTTTTCTTTTCCTTATGTGATCATTGATGTATTTTGCTTTTGTGTTTTGTTAATGTTGTTTTTTTTGTGTTTTTTTTTGTTATTAACATTGTTGTTTATTAATCCTCCAGAATTTTTGTTTTATCAATTTGATTGATTTATGCTTGGATAAATATGATAATCTGGATTTTTTCATCTTTTGCCATACATATAAATAACAATTCATGGCCGATCATTCTTGGCGGAGTGATGGTATATGTTGCAAATATTGTCCTACGCCAGCTTAGCAAGATGAGTAGTTAATTGAAGTTAGTAAAATTTAGCAATCCTTTACTGTTACTTTTTCTACTTCTTATGTGCTGGAGTAAATTCTAAAAATCTCCATGTGCACTTACAGCTTCAGTTTATGAAGTACAATCCGTGGCTATAGTTTTATAATACATATGGTGTAGGTTTGAAGCTTATAGCCCTGTATTGTTTGATTTAATATGTGTGTGTCAATAGAACATTTAATTTTAAGGTAATTAAAATGAAGTCAAATTTGGTTTTAAAAAATATCACTGATGCCCTTTAAATTTTAGTTTTTAGTTACACATACGATAAAACTTAAAATCACATAATATTTATGATGCCCATTAAAGGAAGAGAGGTATCATAACCTGCTAAGGCTGCATTTTAAGATAAACCATTTTCTAATGGTGTACAGGTGAGTGTAGCCAATCAATGTATTTTTTTCTATGTGTGAAGAGAAGATTTATTCCCACTCAAACTTGATGTGAGAGCTTCTTGAGCTGCTTTTGTTAGGAAAAAGTTTTACGTGTCAGTTTTCTATGACTCAAAAATTGATCAAGTTGCAGGGTATCACAACACTGTAATATCATTAAAACAAAACAAGTTTCTAGTCTGTTGAGACTTCGCTTGCCACCCAAAAATGTTATATTATTTTATTAGAATAATTGGGATCTTCATTAGATAATGTTTTATTGCAAGTTGTTAGACCTAAGTTGTATTCTATACGTAGATTATTTTAAAATATGTTATTAGTATCTTTGTGGAACCTTGAACTTGATGATATTAAAAGTTCTGGAAAAAAGAAAAAAATAATTCTTCAAAGAAAAGTTTTCATTGAAGTCTAACCTCCAATTCTGTCCTGAACCTCTTAAAATGATTGGGTTAGGGCTTGTCAAAAGCTTTTTATTTACCTCACATCCTGTTCTCCTAATTTATAAAAAAAAAATACTTGTGCATCTCTATATTATTCTTTTTGCAAGAATAAGTTGCAATATGATATTGGCTTGGCTTGACTTTCACTGAGCAGTTAATACATAGCAGTTTGAAATGATAAGATTAGTAATGTATGTATTGATCTGTATCATATGTTAAAATGTTTTCATTGGTTCTTTGTTGTTTTTTCTCTTTCATTAGCAAGATTTTACTTCATTCTGCTTGCAAGTTTTGTCCCAATTTAAGATACTACTTAAACTTTTCTTGATCGTTATAAATTCTTTTCTTTTCTTTTTTTTAATAATTCACATTTGTGTTGTGATTCTGTTGTAAAACAATATTTGCACCTCACTTCGTTGATCTAAACACCTAATAATTAAATAATTTGACACTCATATTTTTTTGTTTACATTGTACATAGCTCAATATGTTTTGATCATCATCAATTATGACAAAGTGAAACAGAGTCTTGTTTTCAACTTTTTGCTTGGTTAAAAAATGTTTAATAACTGATCACTTGTTTGTATTTTATCACCCTTTTATAAATCATAGTGATAAACAAAAATATTGTTAACTTCTTTTTCTTCGTTACCCCATTTTAGTAATGTGAGTTGAAGGTATGGCTGTATGAAAGATAAATGGATACGACCAGCGTCTATATTTATACATACTTATTTCAATGTTTTCAGTCTCTGGTTCCTGAAATTGTATTATGTCTCCTTTAGACTTCTATTAACAATGTGATACCCTTTAGTTTATTTAAAATTAATGTGTAATTCCTGTGATCCTGCAAACTTTATTCAGTAGAAAGTGACTAACTTAATTTTTTTATTTTTTTTATTGCAGTTACATCATTAGGCGTTTCAATTTGATTTCGATTTTTATGAGAATGTGGGTCAATATTAATTAAAATTCTTTTTGGGTCTTAGATATTTGTGATGCAAAAAAAAACAAAGGAAGAAAAAAGAAGGGGTGAAATTGATTCATTGTCAGCATTTTTGTTTTGGAGGATTTTTCTTTTAATGCCTGTTACTTTGGCTGTGATGATATAGGGCCTACAGTTGATGCTATCTATAAGTAGGCAAAACCTTGCAGATGGATTTGTTTTAGCTGTATACATATTCGGCATGCATATTTCTCCATGCATAAATGCACTTAAATTTGTGGCTAAATTTTTCTTTTTGCTTTGATTTGTTTTAGGATTGTCATTTTTGTTTTATGTTACCTGTGTTAGGTCGGTTTACTTTTGAATTCAACATAATTTTTTAAAACTTTCAGTTAGTTTTAAATCTACTTTCCATTGATTCAATGTAATTCTTTGACTGATTTGTACATTGTTACAAGTGCCCGGTACTTTTTTTTTCTTCAAATAGAGTGAAATAGATTTAAACGAATGTAGATGGCTATCTTTATAAAACAAACTGAAGAGTAAAACCATATTTTGCCTTACATACAATTTCTTTTTTTTTTTTATACATGGAATGAAAGTCTATATTTTTTTCCAAATTTTATGAAATATTGTTTCTTGAAAACTGACATATTGTAAAGCTTGTGTATAGTCTAATCTAGTTAGGCCTGTCACTTGAGACTGATATTATGATCTAAAACGCTTTGTATGTAGAGGTAGGCTAGTTTCAAATATATTGTGAGAACAAATATTGGAAAATAATGCAGCATCCAACACAATCTTGAAATGAAATGATAGTTGGTTCTCCAATGTGAATAGCAAGCTGAAATGGATTGATGGATCTCTGTGGCGTCAATTTTTAGTTTATTTTGAGATGCTCGAATTTTCTGTGAAGGAAATGCAGATTGTTGGCTAAACAATGGTTCACTTTCAAAAGCAAGAGGCAAGTTTTGAAGCAAAATTGATCAGCATTGATAATTTGACAAATATTTAAGATTTTGTGCAGATATGAGTACTTCTCGCGCACGATTCATCTTTTGTTATTGACAAGAGTTTTGACACCCCACTTTTGAACGCATTTTTTTTATTACTAGCAAGTCTTTTATAAAATAAAAAAAAAGAATGTTTATCATTCATGGACGCACTTGCATGTAATTGAATATGATATTAAAGGCTTTTTTTAAGCCATTAAAGATCTTATACTAGGAGTTTTAGCTTGTATGCCATGCTGTCCAGATAATGTAGTATTTTAGATACCGGTATCCTTCAATAGTCTTTTAATAGAAATTGAAAGAAGATTTTACAAAGACATAATTTATGATATGACAGGGCCTAGGGCACATCTAAACTTTTCATCACACCAAATACCAAATAGTATCTGTGAAATATTTAATATTATTTTACTTTTTTCATCGATTTTTCTGTCGTGATATTCCTATGTGCACTCAGCTTAGATTAGTAAAACATGCTTTGTTTGATAACACAAACTGCTTCTGACATTTTGTCCCCTGTCATGCAGTCGGTTATTGATTTTAACTGTATCCCAAGATCTGCTTCTTTTTACCAAAGAGCTGCTGTTCTCGCTTTGGAGTGTACATAGAAACATAATAAATATTGCAGTCACTAAAAACAAAATTTAGAAATGCACGTATACAATCAATAACCTACCGGTATTTTGACCAATTTCTCTTGCCAACAGGCAGCAAGTAGGCTGCCTTTTGTATTGCTGACGAATTTGATCGTCCAAATGATAAATTGTTGTCTGTGATATGTGTACCTGTGTGACATGTTGCTGCCTTAACTTTTTACCCTTGTTGTCTTGTTAATACACCCTCACAAGTTCGATGCTTTCTCACTCTCATCTGTTGATATGGCTTCTTAAATTTTTTTTTTTCATCACTTTCTATGACACTTTATGTTCCACCTTTGATTCTTAACTAAATCTTAACTAAACACTTATTTCTTTCCCTCATCTTAGACTTTATACCCAAGGTTGAATTTTGGTTAAATACACAGACATGTATTTTGGGGGAAACAAACAAAATCTGAGATGCCAGTTTCAAAGTTTTGTTTGAGTTTTAGTTTTAACAACTTCAAATGTTGTACAGCAGTTTTACCAATTAAAACTGATGATTCGTTAAAGAAAAGCATGCAATGTAAAATTGTCTTAGTTCCTTTTTTTTGTTTGTAGATGTGACTTCTGGTAGAATTGAAAAAAAGAAAACTTAGATTAAACATCTGGGGAAAATGTGACGTTAACTTTGACATTTTGCGTCATATTTACTCACTTTAAAAAAAAAAAGTGACAACTAAGGGAAATCGTAATGGAAACAACATTTTCTAGAGAATTACTGGCAACACTTTGTTATACAAAAAATGTTGTTAATTTCAACCCACTCTCAGAAGGGCTTTATTTATGCAGGAGTAAAAAAAAAAAAACTTGTATAATCTAGGATGTATTTAGTAGCTTTGCTTCCTTTTTCAACCTCTGCCTCATGAAATTTAAAGAGATTTCTATTATCGAGATTTTCGTACCTCACTAAAAATAATAAGCACTTAGAAAAGCTGGTCAACATGATTTTCTTTGAAACCTTACATCTTCTTCTTATTGCTCACTCTGTTTTGTCTAATGTAATATAACCAATGTGCACTGTATAATATTGTACACAATAAAATCTAAATATTATTTTCCAACATGCATGTTACCTTTTTCTGTACAGAAACGGGATCGAGCATGATAGGTGGCGTCTTTGATTTTGTTATGTAGGTTGTTTTTGTTGTACCACTGCTTTTTTATAAGTTTTAATTGTAATGTTTTGTTCATTTATTAACTACAATTTTTTTTTAAAGTTTTATGTATTTCAAATGGATATGAAAAAACATGTAATACAAATTACTTTTGATTAAGAAAGAATGCAGATCAATTTTGTTCTTTTGTGTCCAAGAAGATAGATGATTGATTTTTTTACATATGAAATTGATTCGTATGGCTTGTTTTCTGGTGATATTAGGCTAAATTGCTGTTGTTTTTCCTTTTTCGTAAAGGAAAGTAAAACAGGGTAAAAATTAAACATGAATCTACATGTAAATGAAAATTATTTGCAAATAAAATTATAGATTTATATTCCCTAATCACAGTCGTATACATTTAGATGTTTTGTGTGAAATACATTACTTTCTCTACTTTTGCATAAGACAATTGAAAGTTGTTCTAGATTTCAACTAAAATTATATTAATTTTACATGCATCCTTTACAGGCTTGGCTATGCTCAGGAGATAAGTATCCATCCTGCTGCTTTAAGTGTCTTTACTTTTTTGCTGATTTTTTTTTTTTTTTTTGGTTTCATTCAATTTAGACTAAATTTCTAATTTTATCTGCAAGAGTCGAGACTGGTTCAGTTTAAAAACAAATTGACACGTAATAAAAAACTTATTTCAAAATGTGTCCCTCTATAATGATCTAGTTTCATTAAATTAAATTTTTGTTGAAAGGATTTTCCTTTAAAACAAAGACAAAAAAACTTCCTTTGGTTGTAAAATAGTATTACTCAATATGGATTGACTTGTTTCCCTAATATTTTGATATTTGGAAACGGGGAACGTTGTTGTGAATCATTTTCCTTGCATTATTTTCATGTTTACATCGTAGTTATGTCACGTTTTATTTTTGTCCCAGTAACAAAAATAGTTGTCCTAATTAAAAACATAAGTCAAAGCAATTAGAATATTAGACAAAAAAAGAATGACACAATTCATCCCTTCTGCCTCCCTCTTAATTTCAGACTTTAAAATATTATTAAGTATTGCTGACATTGTTCTTAAATTTGTGTAAACTGGTGCATTTTTGTGCTATGTTGTAGCTATATATTCCATTGAATTGTAACAGGATTTACAAGTGTCTGTATATTCTGAATGTTTACATCTTGTAAGATCACGACCCACAATTTAAGAAATTATATATATATATATATATATATTTATATATATATGTATACAAATATTTTCCGTCTTTTTATTCATTTACATTTTTTGTTTTGTTAATAATTTGTCATTGTAAAATTGTTCCATTTTAAAAATGTATTATATAATATGGCACATTTTATAAATGATCTTTTTAAGTCATCACAATCGCCAAAAACAAAACGAAACAAAATAAAATGTACTTGCATAATGATAAAGGTACTGCGTTAAGATATTACAGAATTAACTTTAAAAAAGAACTCACATTTTGAGAATCCCCAGTTCTAACATCCCATTAAATCATCTCTCCTGAAGCTCTTTACACGGTGGCTTAATTAATGATAATTCAAGCATGAATAAACTTAAGAAAAGTTCACATTCACAAGTCAATAGTTGATAAAACTTGCTTGGCATGCAATGAGGACCCCTTCCTCAAGGCTAACATCTCATGGCGATCCAAGTTAAAATTGTTCCTTTTCTCTTTTAAATTTTTAAGCGTAACTTTGAACTGGGTAAAGTCAACATTGCTTTTGCCCAAAATCAATACTTTACCAGTCACAAGGGTTGACTTTATCAGGGTAATGGTCTCCAATTAGTATTTCAAAATTCATCAACTCAACACCTTGGTGAAAATAAATGCTTGGGAGACAATAACATTTGCAGTTTCATTTTATGGTAGAGCAAATAGAGCTAAACATTAATAATAATGATTACAAGCTATAGGACTTAATGTTGAAACAAATGTTCACAACACTTTTTAGTTTTACATTTCAGAATCATTATTGTGTTGGGAGTTGTATTGGTTTAACGTCCCAATGCCAGCATAATATAGGCCATATTGCGGACAGGCCCCATGACTAGTCATTGGACACTTTTACGTGCTGACACACATATGACAGGGTGAGGATTCCTGACTTCTGTCTGAGCTGGTCACATTATTCTGACACAGACCTAGTTACACTTACACTTTCATACTTACAAAATCGGGCAAATAATTCTGACCAATCGTGGGATTACCGATTAGATCCGCAGACATCCCGATCTGGAGACCAATGCTTTACCACTTGAGCCAATTCATCTACACCCCCCCCCCCGAAAATAATGATTGTACTGTATATATTTTCATTGTTAAAAAGTCAAGCCTCAAACACACTCACGAGACATAATAAAGCAGAGTTGAGTTAGTTTTAACGTCCAACGTCCATATAGGCTATATTGTGGACGGGCCCCAAGACCAAAGTCGGCGGGGGTGCCATGACTTCTGTCTCAGCCACTCACATTAAACTGACACCAACCCAACCAGTAGGGGCGAAATCTCCAGAGCCTCCTGCGTCAGAATCCGATGTCCTACCCTAGGGCTACTGCGCCCCCCCCTTTTTTTAAAGCAGAAATGAAGAAAAGTTTGACAGATAGATCAGATTACATGTAAATTTTATATACCATGTCAGTGTGAAACATTTATTATCTAATTAACATGTATCCTAGATATTTAAATCTTTCAACTCATCTTTTCTCCTTTGCTTTTTCTTTAGCTGATGTTAACATCAGACGGTAAATGTTTCACTGAAGTAAAAAGCATCGCAATAGCCACAGTTCCAAAAAAACAGAAACGTAGGATTAGGATAAAAAATAAGGGTTCTCAAAAAATGTTTGATCAACCATTTTGTATGGTTGTGAATGTTGGAATAGAAAAAGACTTGAACCGACAGAAATGTGGTTCTTTAAAAGAATACTAAGAATATCCGGAAAGGCAGAGAGATCAAACGAAGATGTGCTAGATGAGGCTTGAATAGATAGATCTTTGATTAAAACTGTAAGAAAAATGCAAATGGACTTAGTAGGACATCTATAGGACGTAAAAAAAGTAAAGAACATTCAGCCTTAACCGGAAAATTGATGGTGGAAGAAGTAGAGGTAGGCAAGGCGAAGCGAAGCGGAGCAGGAACATTTTAAATACAATACATGTAATAAAGAGATGACTGGCCACATCGCCAGCCAAGCGATGCGAAGAGATCCATGGCGAAGCGCCATTTCCCTTCGCTAGCATCGCTGGGATATCACTATCAATTTGGTTGTTTATCTGATGCACAGTCTACACACGTGTTGTTGTTTCTGTCATCAAGCTTCGGTTAGCTTTTTGAAGTTTGTAGTCCTTTTGATTTTATCCTCAATCACAATCAGCTAGAAAGCAACCACCCTACTTCTAGATAATAACAGTTAACACCGTCAATAAATACATTGTTTTCCTAAGTGATTGCCGGGCAGTTTTTCCAGACTGTTCAATCTGGAGCTAAAGACGACATGAAGGACACAATCCTACAAAAACTCTTGTCTGCCTATTAATCTATCTCTCTGATTCTCTGTACAAGTAAAACTATTTTAATTATGCCCATCAAGGCTTATCAAAAGGTATGTTTTTACCACCCTTGACATCCTCTCTGTCGTTCTATCATTCTATAATCTCTATCTATGGATCTTACTAAGAGAAAAAGAAGGAAAATGAAAGAAGAAGAAAAAGAAGTAGCGCAATATGGATGTGCAAGAAGAGGAGGAGAGGGAGAGCAGGACCAAGATGATGAGGAGGAGCAGTAGGAAGAGGAAGATAAGCAGAAGGCCAAGGAGCAGCAGGAAGAAAAGCACCAGGACAGGGAGCTAGAAGAGGAAAAGGAGCAGCAGGAGGAACAGTAGGAGGAATGTGTGAACCAGGAGCAGGGAGAGGAACAATAGGAAGAGCAGTGGCAGAAGGAGATGGATAGGGAGGAAATGGACTGGATCAGGATGACCACCAGAAGTAGGCCAAGGATGAGGAGTTTGAGGAAGAACATGTGCAGCAGCAATTAAAATGAGCAGGGGGAGGAGGGAGAAAGAGCAGAAGGAGGAGGAGCAGGATGAAGGAAAAGGAGGAGGGAGGAAGAGTAGAGGCAGGAGGAGCAGGAGGGGGAGGGCAGAGGGAGGAGGACCAGGAGCACTCACATACACAGCTAATAGCCTACTATACCTTTGAAGGAGAGAGAAAAAGAGAGGGAGAGGGATAGAAAGGGATAGAGCCGGAAAAATGAGAGAGAGAGAGAGAGAGACAGTATTATCATTTCCACAGCGTATTTACAAGTATACGGGTGTTTATCACCCACTATTGAAATAGCTTCAAGGAAACCCAATGGTTCATAAAAAAAAATTCATAAAAAATCAATATTTTGAAAAACGAACAACACAGATAGAAGCATTAAACACAAATTGAGGAATACATATTGCTTTTTATCTTATAATTGGGACCTATCAAAATTACACAGATTTATCACAGCCTGGGTGTTTTTCACCCACGAGTGGCGGTGAAGGTTAAGAACATCATCAACAATTCCTGGAAAACTAGAAAAAACCCAATGTATTTAAAAGACAATGTACATTATCTCCCACGATGTCAGCAAACCACAATTTTTCGACTTAGAACGGGACATTGCCAACTAAATGCACACAAATTAAAGATCAGCAGCACTGCTTTCTGTGAATGCGGAGACATTCTTCAAAATCCAGAACATGTCCTCGTGGCATGCCACTCTATTTCCCAGCTCAGGCAAACAATATGGCCTTCAGATAGTGTGAAATACACTGGAACAAAAATTATGGGGTACCCTGAAAACCCCACAACGGACAGCCTCTTACACAGAGGCCAAACTGAAAATTTAAAAGATTTACGCATATTGAAAATTAACGCAGAAGAAGAAGAATCCTCAATCAATTCGTGAGGACGAAAAAAGGAATTGCGACTTATTCGAAAGGAACTAAAAAATCTGCTTTCATCGTCAATTAAATTTCTAGTCAAATGGTGGAAATCATGTTGTCACACTCGATTGATTAGATGCACCCATAATTTTCTTTCTATCTTCTTCGGATAATTATCATCAAGAAGCAGCAGCAATGCTTGTCTTTTCCTATTCATTGTCAATTAAATGACAGCTTGTGCAAGAGGTGCAGTATGGATCTGCTTTGATTCGTCCACTGTCCTTCCCTTTTGGTTAGGCCACTTGAAAAAATCGCTTCGTTTCTCCCTGCCTGCTTCACTTGCGTCTTGCTCCCGGTGTGGCCCTTGCCTTATATCTGGTTCAGTTTCAACTTTTAACACTTGATGTGGGCCATAGTGCAAATTCTAATGGTTCAGTTTCAACTTTTAACACTTGATGTGGGCCATAGTGCAAATTCTAATGGTTCAGTTTCAACTTTTAACACTTGATGTGAGCCATAGTGCAAATTCTAATGGTTCAGTTTTAACTTTAACAATTGATGTGAGCCATGGAGCAAATTCTAAGAACACATTACACTGGAAAGGGTCCTAAGTTAAGTAAAATCAAAGTCACAGTAACTGATCGAGAGAAGTAAGATTAGGGAAATTAGATAACTAAATTAGTAAATAGTATAAAAGATTGCTCCCTTTTGGTTTCCTTTTTTCAATTTCAATAAAAAATTTAATCTTAAACAAAAAGCAATAGGCCTTTGCCTTCATGACTGATCTAAAAGTAGGTTTAACAGAAAGTGCAGTTGCAAAAGGATAGAGAGTAAGAAAGGCAACACCAAGGGAGCACCAATAGCTAAATAGGTTAATGCTCTGATTGAAAGCAGGAGTGCAGTTCAAATCCCAACCCGTGTACCTGATTCTTCTGCAAACCTAGGAGTTCTAAAACTAAGCAGAGATTTCTTTTCTAAAGAAATCATCAATAGAACTGACATTTTTTTTTTTTTAATAAAGGCCACATTTGAGTACAACTTACACTTTCAATATGATTTCAAAATTTAGGGAGTAAAATCCTGGATTTTAAACAATTGCCAAAACTAGTACAATGTAGTATAGGTGAGGATTCTTGCATTACACTGAGCGTGTCAACATCAATGCTGGGTATTGTACTTCACAACTAAGTAGAACTACATGTACATTGCGCCAAGAAAAAAGAAAACAAAACTCGAGTCATTCATTTCAATGTATTATCAAAATTCAAAACAAGACAGATAGAACACAGACAGTCATAATACACAATAGTCATGAGAATTAAATAATAAATTTAGGTTTTCATTTTTCAAAATCTCATAGGCATTGTTGCGTAACAATTTACAACAGTACTTTTAATTCACATAAAAGCTGATACAAATATACAAGTAACAAAGTGCTTGATTTTCTCTCCATGCTAAATTCTACAGTAAATATCTTATAATGAATACTTTATAACTAAGAGATTAATCATCTCAAAAGGTCTTGAGATTGCTGCAGTCCTGTTCAAAACCAAAATTCACCTGAAATACCCTCACAATCAACTCACAAAAACATGAAGAACCAAATTTTAAATAGAGCATGGCATGAAAAGCAGGATGTCAACCTTCTAAAACATAGCATGTTGTAGCTTCTTAAAGATGTGGAGATAGCAAAAGGGTAAACAAAAGATAAGTGTTTAACATGAATGAATAAATTCTGCTCAACAATTTCTGAACATGGAAATGTGTATCCTTGTATTAGTTATCCCGTGTTTCTTCTATAACTCTTTTCACTCACAAGCTTATTATTCCCTTTAAGTTGAACTATCAATTTATGGAATGTCAGTTGATGCGAGAGTTCATTTTCACATGTTGAGAATCACAATTTTTTTCTAACCAACCTTTCTTGACCCATTATGCGCGGTGTGCCAGTTGACTGCCTCTCTGTGAAAGAACTACTGGTTCCGCTTGCGGCTAATTCACTGGCTTAGCACCTCCCAACTGGCACTGCGTGGTGCTTAGTAACGGCCACTGGTAGTGGGCCTTCATTCCTCTTTTTTTCTATCACACGAGACTCATGAATGGGTGTAGGGACTCTTAAAATGTCAACCAATGAAATCAATGAATAGTTTAGATGATTCTCAGCCTCCCAGAGACATTACGATGCTTATATTACTGATGATAGCCAGAATCTCTAAAAAAGGAAAGGGCTGAGAAAGGGTAACCTGATGGTGTTTAGTCCCCGTGTATAAAGTTGATTGGACCATTGAAGATGGTGATGAAAGTCATGCTTTGACTGATTCACACAGAAGAGTCAAACGCCGTCCATGAGACACAAAGACAGACAGACACACACAGTGATGTGAAATAGACGCTAGCCACATTGCATGTTGAACTCAGGTCTGTTCTGTTCGTGTGACTGTGGGCTTGTACTTGCAATTGGCTCACTTTTACACTGTGTTGAGTTTATTTGGATACTTATCTGAAGCGGCCTGCGTTTGCAAGAAGAAGGTGCGACACTCGGCACGTGTTCAAAAATCTGGTCTGATATTTGTATAGAAATCCATATGATGTAGATCTCATTATATTTAAATATTATTAGTGTTGGCATAGTACGGACATAAAGATAGAGCAGTTTTCAGTGCTCGGGACTGAGAAGCAGGAGGCCCAAGCTTCAAATCTTTAGTGTCGCCGCTCTTGTTCCACCCACCCCCTTTTTTTCTGCCGTTATCTGTAGGAAACCTAAGGTGGCATTTCTAGCAATATACGGCGCCAGATATCTCTAGCATTAGTGCTCTGTATTGAAGTAGGACGTCAAATATTTTGATCCTCGGTTGATATTTCCATTTCTGTATTGTAGAACTTTCAATTGGGGCTATAAGGGTTGTAAACACATAACCGTTTCAGTCAAGAGACACACAGGAGGAGTGATGTTCCATGTAAAAAAGGATTCGAACTGAAACATACCACACCCACAGCTTTATAAAAGTAAATAAGTTTGATTGTGATCACCTGCAGGAAAGAAAGTAATAATTGTCTTCTCCTCTATTCCTCCCACACTATGTAAAAAAAAACGATTATTAAAAATCAGAAACACAAAACAAAGTGAAATTAACTAACTTCTCAGCGCAATAGAAACATATAGTTTTATAAACTTATAACTAGAAATAATAAAAAAAAAAATATGAACCATAACAGCGCAACACTAAGAACATTAGTTAACCAGGTGAACAGTACTACCACACCCCATTTTTTCACACTCAGTCACCTGTGCCAGAACCAGACTGGCTATCGAGCGTCTTCAAAGCGCCGCATGAGTTAAAGACAACCTTTTTCAATGTAGATTGTAATGGTCTCCAATGAGTAATTCAAAATTGCTCAACTTAGCACCTTGGTGAATAGATATGACTGGGAGACAATCACGTTTGCAGTTTCATATTCTGGTAAAGCAAATAGGGCAAACATTATAGTAGTGATCATTACAAGCTTTATATAAAAATAAATAATAATAAATTTTAATTTTAGAAAAATTGCTGCACAAAACAGTAAGACCCCATTTGCTTCTTTTCCATTTGGATCTGCCTACCCTCAGCTTTTTCTTTTCATTCCATCTTCATTTTTCCTCCAGCTGTTGTCTTAATGCGTGCTGCATATTGCTTCACACTAGTCTTGTTCTACCTATTATTCTTACAGCTTGCTTTTGTAAATCCAAAAGAAAAACTGAAAAAAATTACAACTGCAGAAGATTTGTACAAAGGTTTTAAAGAGATCAAGTAAATGTAAAGAAGTGAGCAGAGTACATTACGCACCAGTAAAATTTCAATTTTTTTTTTTTTTTCAATTTGCTATAAACTTAAGTCATGGCTTAATAATTTATTAACTGTTTTGTTCGGGGGGGAAAAAAGATCCTCTCTCCTTTCCATTTCAATTCCATCATCTAGCCGATCTATAAAAAAAAAATTAATAGTCTGAACCACTTTGACCTGGATCTTTGGCAAGAATTAGATGACTTGTCCAGGTCCAGAAATAGTTCTTAGCAGAGGCACCACTTCGACGAAAACTAGCCAAAATTTCATGTCTATATTACATTCAACTCATTTTCAGCAAGGGAGATCAACAAGGAAAACAAAGGCTTTAACTAAGATAACTTCCCTTTAAATAATTTAGATGCAATTACTGGGATATTCTTCATTTCAATTCAGCACCTAAGACCATACAAAAATAATTCAAATTTAAGGCGGGGCCCGAATTCTAACACAAACTTTTTGGGAGTTTCCGATTAACTGCAGGATTTGCAACATGCTACATTGCTAGGCACTAGAGGCACATGAATCTTTAACAAGTGCACAAACTTTCTGTATGTTGAAATGATTGCTTTTCTTTACTTGCTCCTGTGAAAATGAGCTCTTGTTTTTGGACATTGTACTTTGGGGGTATGAGACCCTCCAAAAATGTATTTTCTAGTGATATTAGGGTTCCATTAATTGCAAAAAAATTGAAAGTGGATATATTGGTTTCTGTTTACAAAGTATAATTGCACTTCATTAGTGGGGGAGCATATAAGATGTCTAAATGGTGCCTTTACAATTTAGCGCTCAAAATTCATCACCAGTGAAAGACTGATCATATACTCATACATCTATAAAGATAATAGGAGCAATTTAAAACAACATTCTGAAATGGATCTCTTTGACAGTACCTGGTTTGGGTGTAAAAAAAATAAAGTAACAAAGTTAAAGCCCTGGTTGAGGAGTTTGCCTTAAATGCATTTCATGGACTCTAAAATAAGATATATATTTAACTGCAAGAAATGATACAAGAAAAAATAAAAGTACAAGTAATAAACTTTTCACTGAATGTGTTGCAGAGAACAGTAAATGAGCAGTATTCATGAGAGGTTGTAAACTAGGTCTAAAAAACTAACGTAGTTAGTACTAAATTTTTTAGATAGACCAAGCCAGTATCCATGGCAAATTTTTGTCGTTGACTAGCTACATCTAAAAAAGGAGGGAAGTCTGCAAATGTAGACGCCATTTGAAATTTAATAGAACTTATTTAAAATTTAAAAATGAAGTACCAAAAATCAAATCTATTGTTAATTTCTGAATTCCCATCAACTACTGGGTGGAATCTTATATTTTTATTAAAAACTCAGATAGAAGTTATAATTGATTTTTTAGAGACTTTAGATAGACTTGCGACTAAATTTTAGCCCTTAGTCCTGTCTCAGAGCAGGTGTAAACTTGCGACAAAATTTAGAACAAAGAAATTCCCATGAATAGGTCTTAGACTAAATTTAAATTCCAGGCGCAAGTTACGTCAAACTTTTAGGCCCACGCCTTCACATGAATACAGCCCCATGTTTTTGTATTGTCAAACAGGTCCCAGAACTTCCTAAAAATGTCTTCACTCACAGTTTGTGTCTCCATATTAACTTTAATAACAAAAATAGTGAATCTGTACACCGTAAGTTGAAACATAAACCACATCACAGAATCCTACCCTTTCATAGCACTGCATCTATTGTACTCCAAAAATGTTAGGATAAA
Source organism: Elysia chlorotica (assembly GCA_003991915.1). NCBI lineage: Eukaryota > Metazoa > Mollusca > Gastropoda > Plakobranchidae > Elysia > Elysia chlorotica. The sequence continues at coordinate 666,391 of RQTK01000031.1, read as the reverse complement.
ATGATAAAATGGCAATTAAGTTTGTCCAATGTGATGTTTTCAGTTAAAAAATAACAGTAAGAAATTGATTTTAAGTATCAACCATGTAAGCCTTTCTTTCTAAATAAATTTAAGGAAATAAGATATTTTATGGTCAAAACAATAAATCTCAGATTGCCTTATAATGGTCAAATAAATATTTTCCACGTTTAAAATGAGATGAACGTGGCCCTGTTTTTTGATACATTGCTTTAAAAGGATCAATCTACTTGCAGCTCATTTTATGATCAGCATAATTTTATAAAAGATATTTGTTCTACAAAGAATAAGCAAGGCTTGCATACCCGCAGAGAATAGTCAATTTGCCACATACATAGAGGGATTCCTTTAAGATGACAGCATTCTTACTCTATTTTAAAAAATAGAAAAGAAAATCCTGAAGAGGAAATCAAACCTCCATAGAAAGTATTTGTCAGAAATAAAAATTTGGAAGTGTGTACTGCATCTCATCATCTGCACAGTTAACATCATACTCCCCATGACAAACCCTTCAGAAAGTCATCAAAGTCAGCATCTGACATCGCTTCTAAGTTCAGAGGTTGTGATTGTATTGAGCTCGAAGATGGTGAAGGTTGGCCTAAGGCTGAGGATGATGACTGCAAGATGCTGTCCACAGCACTTAAAGCAGGACTATCTCTCCCTCCACCACTAAGTGTAGAGGAGTGTGAGCCAGGGCCACTGGTGTATCCACCATTAGACTGGTAGGATGAAGCACGGGTTGGATGACTAGCTGGCGCTGAGGCAGGAGGTACAGCAGGAGAAGGAGATTTGGAGCTGAGGACTGTGGCTGGCGATGGAGGCATGGTGCTGGTGGGCGCAGGGGAGGATGCATCCAGATTAATTACTGATGAAGGACTTGAAGTTGCTGGCCGAGGTGGTGCTTGTTGGATTAGGGAATCGTCATCCTCATCTGAGCTGTCCAGTGTCAGATCAATGACGGGTGCTTTCGCTGCAGCAGGTGCTGATGTTTTGGGAGCCGATCCCCCAGGGGGTTGATTAGTTGTTGTCGGATTCGTCGTCACTGATGATGATAAGAGAACTCATTTCTTCAACAAAGTCTACAGGAACTTTGTGAGTAATCACACAAACTTCAACATTTATTCAATGAGCAATAAGTAATTGGTCATTGGCTAGGCCTTTGATGCAATATTAAAAGACTAATACCCCCTCTACCCATCATTTTTTTAAACATAATTGCTTGCAGCTTACCATTTAAAAAAACAACAAAAAACCAAGAGAAATTGCTCATTCAATGCATACTAGTCTCAAGAGAAAAAAAATCTATAGATTTATGATACATAATTATACTTTTTACAACTAGTAATTTATTAAAAATACAGTTAAGCACCTTTAGACCAAAACTCTAGGGACAGTAATAATATGTTTATGTAAACATGAACTATTTAGTATTATGGTTTAAAAGAAATATATTACAGAGCGCAGAGGGAAACTTCAAAGAACGGATTCCAGGTAGAAGACTGATTTAAAATTGTTATGCTTAGAATGAATCTTTGATTCCTCAGATAATTTTAAGCCTGAAGGTAGCTCTTAATTTTGTTTCCCTTTGTTGTCATGTCTGATGCCAGTTTTAAATTAAATGGGCCATATTAGTTCCCTCATCAAGCTAGATGAAAGGCTCCTAGAAAGTGGAAGGATAGGCTAATCATAGTGTTTGATCTTCACAGATTTGAGACAATTAAGATATCTTGAAAATTTATTACCTTTGCATCTTGGTGACATTAATCAGTATATATTATTGTATACATCCGAAAAGAAACATATCAACAAGTAAGAGTGTTCATGATCAGGGGCGGGTGGAGTTGAGTTGGTTTTAACGAACAACATCAGCACTATATAGACCTGGATGTGAGCCTCCACAAGATTGCCTGAAAATTCTAAGTTGTAAAAAGAAGATGGGGGAAGGGGGTCAGGGGGACGAAGTCCCCCTGAAGCTGAAGCTATTTATTGGATCACATGAGGCAAAACCCCTTTCTGGATGCACATTTTACTGAAATTACACCAATGCATATTTATTACTAGATCTATAGCCTATGGGCCTATCTGTAGACTTATGATTAATATTGAAAGAAGATTCATTATGTTCAAATCCAGAGAGATGACATTTTAGAAAAAAAAGAAATTTGTGTACTCATCATGATTATAATATCCCCTGCATATAAAATCCTCTGGCCCCATCCTTTATTGTATACATCCGAAAAGAAACATATCAACAAGTAAGAGTGTTCATGATCAGGGGCGGGTGGAGTTGAGTTGGTTTTAACGTCCAACATCAGCACTATATAGGCTATATTGTGGACGGGCCCCCAGACTGCTGCCACACACGAGGCATGGCGGGGATGCCATGACTCCTGTCTCAGCCCATCATATTACACTGACACCGACCCAACCAGTAGGGAGCAAAATCACCAGGGCTTGAAACCGGACCTTTTTGCGCCAGAAGCGAATGTTTTACCACAGGGTCAACGAGCCCCCCATGATCAGGGGCGAAACCAGTGGTTGGGAAAAAAGCCTGAACTTTGCCACACAGTGACACCTAGACAAGTATCGACTTAGATAATAATACATCTCATGGATATATAGGATTATGTAAATCATTAAACAATTAACCCTCTCCCTATGATGGTGGTGGTTATATGACCCAGTTGTTCTGTTAGTGTGTTGTTTTTTTTTAATTGAAATATTTATTTCTAAAACTCTTCAATTTAAATTGATGTAGTCGAGTCCCTCTGTAGACAAATAAGCAGGTTTCAATTTTGAAAATCCTTAGGTTATGAGGTGATCCAAAGGTAGAGAATGTGGCTTCCTATCAGAAAGTTGAAAGAGTGGAGGAATGCTCAGAGGGATATGGGATGGGAAGATCAGAAGAAAGAAAATTATAAAAAAAAGAGAGAGACAGTCAAACATAGTGAGAGAGAGAGAGAGAGAGAGAGAGAGAGAGAGAGGAGAGAGAGAGAGGGAGAGAGAGACAGACAAACAGAGAGACTCAGAGAGAGAAAGAGAGAATGAGAGGGAGGTAGAGTGGGGTTGAGTTAAGTTGGTTTAACATCCAGCATCAGCACTATATAGGTTATATTGTGGACAGGCCCCAAGACTGACGTCTGACAATTTTATGAGCTGCCACACACGAGACATGGCGGAGATGCCATGACTCTTGTTTCAGCCGGTCACATTTAACTGACACCGATCCAACCAGTAGGGAGTGAAATCATCAGGGCTCGAACTCGAACCTTTTGCGTCGAGCGAGAAGATGTGGTAGATAAGCCCAGAGAGAGATAGACTCAGAAATGGAGATAAAGATCAAGACAGAAACACGAGAGAGAGAGAGAGAGAGAGAGAGAGAGAGAAAGAGAGAGAGACGCACCTAATTACACCTGTCAGTCTTATCATGACTGTGATAGAGACGCTCCGGTTCCTTTATGCGGCTATTTGCAAGAAAAGGGCATCTTCAGTCTTGCTAAAGATGGAGATGTTTACGTCTTTCAAGGAGCCGTTGCACTAACTTGTATTATGCGGCTTGTCTAAGTGGAATATCAATCAAAACAATTTTTTTTTAGTTCTTTACTTAGTCATCACTCTACAGCCACTAAAGACTGGATTCATACTTGTTTTTCCACAATAGTTTCCTGATTTTCTTTGGCACAACAGTGAAAATACGATCTGTGAGAAATATTTAATATGATTGACTTTTTATGTAAACTACTTTTCAAAATATATTTTAGTACATTTTAATGCTAATAAAGAGTGCACTAAGTATTACAATTTTTCTTTTTTTTTTTATGGCATCAGAAAGTAAGATTTTGGCTTTACTTTAATATAAATTTTTCTCTGTTACTAGATAAAAGGCACATACATTTAAGCTGTTACAAACAATGGAACATTTCAGAGGTTCTCATATTATTACTGGTGCTGAATTTGTGCACAATTGCATGTCACTCGAAAGCAGATTAACAAAAGAACAAATCACTTAAGCTTTGTTCTTTCCGGTGAGTTTTAAAAATTATGAGATTAAAGACACACATTCACAAGGCCTGTGTAAAATGCTACGCTGGTGTAAGAGCTATTAAAATAAGATGCAGTGACATTTCTTTATGAAGGAACTGTTCAATATATTAAACAAATAAAGGAAAAAGTTTGTGCATTTGTATAGAACAGAAACAGATGAGTGCAAAATGATCTGGAGTGCTGCATTAACTCAAAATACTCCTATATCTGAAAGCACATTCACAACCACAAATTAAGATTGTGACATCTAGTGCATTCTGTCACAATTACAAATATATCTCATCTGCAACAAACATTACAAACAATTCATCACAAGCAATCGAACACTTAAACTTTACACTCGGCATAGAAGTTTTTTTTATAATCTGCACATCTGCCATCCTCAAGTTTATCCGATAAGGAGACCAAAAAACTTTGACCATTTTTAATTATGGAGTATTGTCGCCAGAACATGTATTCTCTCCTGAAGTGACAGCAACTTGTAACAACAATAAATTTAGTGGGTTTTAATGTTTAGTATACTATCTTTAAAGTTAGACCAACATTTTAAAAATGTATCCAGTGATTATTTTTTTATTAATTAATTACGTCGCTAAATCTCTGAAAAATAGCTTCTGTTTACAAGTCAATCATAAAAAAACTATAGCGCTCATTATTTTAATTGTTTGTTATTATCCCACATATACATCTGTTGTTTCAAATAATTTTTGTATTAGGCATCAGGTAAAATTATATTGTACAGAGCATAAAATCATTATGCGTAAACTCCAATAATTCCGCGTTAAGAACAGCTACCGGTGGGCATACCTTGGCCCGATATTTTGTCGAGATCAGGCTAGATCACTGAGGCTCAGGTGGCGACCGGCGACTCAGCAAAAATATCGCTGCTGAGACATTGTGTTAGAAAAAAAATTGTCCAAATTATTTTTAAACAAGTTTTTTCGTTCTTTTTTTTTTTTTATAATATTGTTAATAGATTTGCCTGCAAGGCATCATTGCCGTTATTGATTTCATTAGAAAAGAAATATGTTAATTTGTGCTCCTGTCATTTTTATCTTCTCACTAGGTACTTTGTTGAAATATTCCGAAATGCTCCATCTTGTAATGACATCATCTTTCATGAGGATGGAAACTGGTCACCCATGAAACCACAAAAAGAATCCTCAAACCAAGTTGTACTTACACCAAGCACACCCAAAGCACCAGCTCCTTCAGCTGCCTCCCACTCGTCATCTACTCCCTCATCAGTGATCTCCCTATCATCAGGTAGGCACTGGTGTATCTATCTTTGCTATGCAATATGTATATTGGATATTATGTAGAAGTGACATGTCTTGAGATTAGCTTATAGTCTGCAGGATATATGTGTGGCGACGTCACAAAATGAGACGTTTTGCGGCATTTATACATTTTGACATATTGATACCACTGAAAAGCACAAAATCTTTTGAGTGATGAAAAAAAGTTTCAAAATATCTTTATTTAAATAAAAGTTATAGCTATTTCAAGAACGGGTTCAGGTGGGGGTCTGATTTCATAAATGCTAGAAAAACGCAGTTGAAGTTTGGTGGTATAAAAATTAAAATTGTAAAGAATGCTTAGCAACGACCGTTTTACAGTGTCGACCCATTGGACCCGTGTCTGTTAAAATAATGCGATAATGCAAATACGTAATATACCCTTCTCTAAAAGCGTCAGTTACTCCTGCTACTGACAATGTGTCGAGAATAGGTTGCTTTGATTTATTCATTGTAACACACTTTCTAATTCCAAGCTTTTTCAAGTGCATCCGCGATCGTACTTTTTACACTTCTACATAATATCCAATATACATATTGCATAGCAAAGATAGATACACCAGTGCCTACCTGATGATAGGGAGATCACTGATGAGGGAGTAGATGACGAGTGGGAGGCAGCTGAAGGAGCTGGTGCTTTGGGTGTGCTTGGTGTAAGTACAACTTGGTTTGAGGATTCTTTTTGTGGTTTCATGGGTGACCAGTTTCCATCCTCATGAAAGATGATGTCATTACAAGATGGAGCATTTCGGAATATTTCAACAAAGTACCTAGTGAGAAGATAAAAATGACAGGAGCACAAATTAACATATTTCTTTTCTAATGAAATCAATAACGGCAATGATGCCTTGCAGGCAAATCTATTAACAATATTATAAAAAAAAAAAAAAGAACGAAAAAACTTGTTTAAAAATAATTTGGACAATTTTTTTTCTAACACAATGTCTCAGCAGCGATATTTTTGCTGAGTCGCCGGTCGCCACCTGAGCCTCAGTGATCTAGTCTGATCTCGACAAAATATCGGGCCAAGGTATGCCCACCGGTAGCTGTTCTTAACGCGGAATTATTGGAGTTTACGCATAATGATTTTATGCTCTGTACAATATAATTTTACCTGATGCCTAATACAAAAATTATTTGAAACAACAGATGTATATGTGGGATAATAACAAACAATTAAAATAATGAGCGCTATAGTTTTTTTATGATTGACTTGTAAACAGAAGCTATTTTTCAGAGATTTAGCGACGTAATTAATTAATAAAAAAATAATCACTGGATACATTTTTAAAATGTTGGTCTAACTTTAAAGATAGTATACTAAACATTAAAACCCACTAAATTTATTGTTGTTACAAGTTGCTGTCACTTCAGGAGAGAATACATGTTCTGGCGACAATACTCCATAATTAAAAATGGTCAAAGTTTTTTGGTCTCCTTATCGGATAAACTTGAGGATGGCAGATGTGCAGATTATAAAAAAAACTTCTATGCCGAGTGTAAAGTTTAAGTGTTCGATTGCTTGTGATGAATTGTTTGTAATGTTTGTTGCAGATGAGATATATTTGTAATTGTGACAGAATGCACTAGATGTCACAATCTTAATTTGTGGTTGTGAATGTGCTTTCAGATATAGGAGTATTTTGAGTTAATGCAGCACTCCAGATCATTTTGCACTCATCTGTTTTCTGTTCTATACAAATGCACAAACTTTTTCCTTTATTTGTTTAATATATTGAACAGTTCCTTCATAAAGAAATGTCACTGCATCTTATTTTAATAGCTCTTACACCAGCGTAGCATTTTACACAGGCCTTGTGAATGTGTGTCTTTAATCTCATAATTTTTAAAACTCACCGGAAAGAACAAAGCTTAAGTGATTTGTTCTTTTGTTAATCTGCTTTCGAGTGACATGCAATTGTGCACAAATTCAGCACCAGTAATAATATGAGAACCTCTGAAATGTTCCATTGTTTGTAACAGCTTAAATGTATGTGCCTTTTATCTAGTAACAGAGAAAAATTTATATTAAAGTAAAGCCAAAATCTTACTTTCTGATGCCATAAAAAAAAAAAGAAAAATTGTAATACTTAGTGCACTCTTTATTAGCATTAAAATGTACTAAAATATATTTTGAAAAGTAGTTTACATAAAAAGTCAATCATATTAAATATTTCTCACAGATCGTATTTTCACTGTTGTGCCAAAGAAAATCAGGAAACTATTGTGGAAAAACAAGTATGAATCCAGTCTTTAGTGGCTGTAGAGTGATGACTAAGTAAAGAACTAAAAAAAAATTGTTTTGATTGATATTCCACTTAGACAAGCCGCATAATACAAGTTAGTGCAACGGCTCCTTGAAAGACGTAAACATCTCCATATTTAGCAAGACTGAAGATGCCCTTTTCTTGCAAATGAGCCGCATAAAGGAACCGGAGCGTCTCTATCACAGTCATGATAAGACTGACAGGTGTAATTAGGTGCGTCTGAAGGGCGCCACTAAAGTAAACGGGAGAAAAAAAACTTTCTATGCTGTGCTAAGTTCTCAATTCATTCAAGCGAAATCAATCAATTTTTAACAATGCAATGGAAAAGAAAATGCACATCTAAGATATATTAAAGTTTCAATTTTTTTTTTTAATGATATGAAAATAATAACAACAAAACAAAAACAAAAAAAAGTTAAAGCAAAAACTAAACCAAGAAAACTATCAGCTATGAGAGTATCATACCCATCAATAATAAGTTTTTCATATGGACATGGCCTATCACAAACAGGACACATCCAGGTAGGTTTTCTCTCGTTCATCATAAGGAATGTTGCTGCATCAAAGCACTGCAAATGTGTACAGGTACTTGCTCTGCAAGGAATCTGCATGCGCATTTTTCCCAACTGGAAAAAAAAATATATCTATGTTAACGCTTGTTCTTTTTCAGTTGTAATTTTAATTGATAAGTACACCACAATGACTAAAATAAGTGATTTTAATTCTCACTAATGATGCAATAATCCATCAGTCTATAAAATATGATGAAATGTAAAAATACAATAAGAAGAAATCAAAGTATACAGGATGAGATTACAAAAGATGTTTCATAAAAATTCCTTTTACAATTCCTTTTTCAGACAACAGAAGAACAAATGAGATCATCCCATGTCACATGATCAAACCAACTTGTCAAAACAATTAAGAAGAAGCAAAATGAAAGGGAAGAAGAACCGAGTACTGAGTAAAAACATTTCCCCTACTGGTTCACAGAAGCAAAGTTTCACTGCAGAGCTGCCAACCTGAGTTACCCAAAAAGAGGGACACTTTTAGAAAAGATCTATAGGACCTCTGAAACTCTCTCCGAAGCCGAAACAAAGTGTCCTCTGCAGCCGAAGCTGAACTAGGAGGGTCCGGGGTATGCTCCTTCAGACAATTTTTGAAGAAGAAAAAAGTTTCAAACAAGCAATTCTAGAGACAAATTTGCTATTTTTTCCTTGACAATTAGGTGATTATTCTCTTCTAAATTCTATATGTTTCACGATCTACAGCCACTATTCACTTTCAATTAGGTTATCAACATTGTATGGATGCAGCTGTATGTAGGAAAGGACTCTACAAAAAGAAAGCACAGACAGACAGAGCAGAGAGAGGCAAAGATAGAGAGAGAGAGAGAGAGAGAGAGAGAGAGAGAGAGAGAGAGAGAGAGAGAGAGAGAGAGAGAGAGAGAGACAGAGAGAGCAGGGAGAAAGGGAGAGAAATGCACAAAGTAAAAAAAAAAGGATAAAAAAGAGCGGGGGGGGGGGGGCCACAAGGTCATCAAAAATGAGGAAGAAAGAGAGGCACGACAACAAAAGATTGAATTTACATGGGATTTGAAGAGAGGGAGAGAGAGAGAGAGAGAGAGAGAGAGAGAGAGAGAGAGAGAGAGAGAGAGAGAGAGAGAGAGAGAGAAAGAGAGGGGGGGGTACCGTTGTGGGGCAACCAGATAAGTAATAGGCGTAATACTAGAAAACCTTAGATCCAAAGATTCTCCATCAAGTATCCGGATGGCAAAACTCATTGTGGTACACAGGTTCAAGGGTTCAAACTGATGGACTAATTTGCTTTGTCCGTTAGTTTTAGCCCTTGTACTACTTTTAAGTTGTACTGAGATGACAGAGACAGTGAGAGAGGGTTAGAGAGAGGGATTAAGAGAGAGAGAGAAGACGAAGAAGAAAAGTTGGCACCCGACGAGGGCCAGAGGAATAGCTAGAGTACCTATTTTTTCAAATGTTCAAAAATCTAGATCTTGGTCGAAGCATATCAGACCTGTCACAAGTGGAATTTGTATACATGTAGATCTAGAAAACACTAGGATTATTTATTTAGTGTGAGCCTTTTTAGTTTTGGATGGCGAGAGAGAGAGAGAAAGGGGGGGAGGGGGCAAAAAGAGTATAGGATAAGAGGCAGAGAGAGAGAGAGAGATTAGAAACATATAAATGCAGCTTCAATGCTCAAAGCGGGGTTAAACAGCATTTTTTATAATACGGACGGGACATGGTATCAGAAAGCGGAACAATTGGCAGCTCTGTCATTGTATCCCCTATATTTATTATTTCTTTATTATTTTTTTTATACACTCACCGGACACATTAACGAAACCCGCAAACTTGTTGTAGCAATCTCACTGTCAGGATCTTGAGCCAATTTCTCCTTTACTGTGGAGTAAATTATTCCCTTCATGTAATTTATTCTGAAATGAGGAATTCTAGCTTGTCTTATTACACTAAATACATTTGAGAGAGAGAGAGAGAGAGAGAGAGAGAGAGAGAGAGAGAGA
>RQTK01000031.1:637301-656217 GCA_003991915.1 Elysia chlorotica | reverse complement strand
GAGTGGGGGGGTGGCTTGACATCTGAGTTAGACATGTACAGAAAACAGGTTTCGATTTGAGAAAGATAGTAAGATGCTGTTTGTATAATACTTACTTAATGCTTTGGTATGGTCTAGATGTCTATTTCCAAATTGCTTGAGTCTTGTAAGTAGGATATCTGATGTTAACTTCCTCACAAGATATATTGACATGCAAAAGCTCTGAAACAAGAAAGTCACATAAAGATGAATTTATTCAGGAAAAAGCAATGCCAGTAAATTCATCTGCCACATCTGTGTGCAATGTTTTTCATGACATTCAAATAAGGAGATCAGTTGGTGTATGATTTCTACAAAAACATTTTAAGTTCTTTCAAAATCTTTTGAGGTGGTCCTTTTTATTAATCCTCCTCAATGCTTTCCTTTGTTTTTTAACCTTTTCAGGAATAACCACCTAAAATACTTACAAGTTATATTCCCTATGGAAGCACCAATTTCACCTTTATTTCGTATTTTGCAATTTGACCTCTCCAATCATGATATGCCCGTATTGGCACCTCTTTGTATGAACACCTTCCATTGTGAAACCAGAAAAATTTTACCTTTAAAAATTGTTTAGAAATGACCCCAATGGTGCTCACACAAGAAATACACCTTATAGTATAAGGTGTTTGTTTCTATCACATAGATTATTGTAGCATTTCTGCCATGTAAATTTGTTTTCCAATAGCCACGGTAAAGTTTTGCTCTTTCACATTGAAAACATGAGGAATAGATTATGCACAACAATTGATACATCCCTTTCAGTGTTAAATTTGTATCACATACACTTAGATTTAATGTGGCAGATATAGCATACGGTTTTTTTTTCTACTAATGTTTTGTTTCAGGCAGACAAATACCGTAGAGGCAACTTTTAAAGGAAATTATGTAAGCCCATTAGCAGGTTAAAAACAAGTCTATGCGTGGTTATATTAAAAAAAATGCCCTGGCAGTGGAGGAATTGTAAGCCAATTAACAGGTTAAAAACAAGTCCATGATTGATTATATAAGCTAAAATGCCCTGGCAGAGAAAGATTTACTTCTTATTCAAATATAATGGAAAATAATTTAAGTTACCAAAGAGGGCAACATTCTCCTTAAGACATACAGAAGACTTTTTCTTAGTTGAAGCAAGCTAAAAATTATACCCGAACAATTTAATCAATTTGAGCCCATTTTGTAGTTTTGTTACTTTAAACGAACTAAGATCTAACAGGATTCTATGAAATAGTTTAAAACGAATGGGTTTGCAATAGTTAATCTGCATCAAGGCCTGCATGCAAAAAGTTTTTAAAAATGTTTAAGAACAAATTAACAACAAAACCTGACAGGGGTGACAGAATTCAATGGACCTTGATTTTCTTTTCTTTGTATAAAGCCTATCATAATTATATAAAACAACTAAAAAACAAGGACAGAAAAATGTCTCTCCAAACCTGAGATTCTTAAACAAAATTGCTGCAAACTGAGAAAGCAGTTCAGTTAAGCCAGATGATAGATTTATCACATTATTTGGAGTTTAGCTCTTTGTTCATCAATTTCATATATATATTGTCATGTTAATGATGACCACCTTTATTTGTAGTTTCAAAAGAGTTGCTTTACATATTTTGGGGTGATTACAGCATCTGGCATATGAGAAAAGCTCTGTGAACTTCAAGGTAAAAAGCAAACAAAAGCAATTTGTTTTGAAACAAAACTGTTAACACATGCATGACTGAAGTGATACCGAGGATGCCTCTGGTTCCCATGAAACATGCACACTATTGGTCTTTGATGGGCTTGTCACACTCAGACCTGTGATGTCAATGGGAGCTCCATATTTCTTAGGGGGGGCCCTGGTGTGCAGTGGCATGGGTTTAGGCTGAAAATTCAAAATGGATACATTAAAAGCAGATAAAAATGATAAGAAGACGTACCCTGGCCGGGTCTGAAGCCCAAGTGACTGTGATAGCATTGGACACTGTAGGGGACAATCTGCAAAGACTGGTGATATCCACTGGTCTACCAGGTCTCTTGGGCTCCACATTAGGTTTGTTTGTGGGAATGACATTCTGAAAGCATTTAAAAAAGCATTTTGATAAAGGCGCAGTAAATGAAGTTCACTGTAAGACAAAGTACTTCTCACTTCAGCCACTCTGTACATTTGTAACCTTGTGACTGATGAACGGATGTATCTCATGAGTAGCATTAAAGAGTAGTGAAACTAACAGTGGAGTGTAACTATACTTTTACCATGAAAGGTCATCAAGTTTGGTGAGGTTAAACAACTACAGACTGGTCTATATATGAAGGTTTATTCAGTGGTTACCATATTTAACCTTTTTAATTCAGACAGTCACAATATTATTGACAAGGTAAATTTCAATTACTCAATTAAGAACATTTGTAATGTTTTCATTTAAATTGGACAGGCATCATATGCTGCATCTCTCTGGCAAATCTTTTAGCAATAACATCCATAACTGCCATGCTTCATTTAAGTTTCAGACTTTTGCGGAAAAAAATTTATTTTCATACCTTAATTGTTTCAACAATAGTAAACCTACAATTTATTTGGAGGAAAAATTATCGCAAATAATAATGTACTCCTCGAGACCTTGCATTTTGTGTTTATACCAAATCTGTTATATGTATTCGAAGATGAAGATGGTTGGCAGAATGGAACTATAAAAGTTAAATAATCTGGCAGATAATTATTATCACTCATCATTACACAGTCGTTATCATTATCTTAAAGTTATTGTTACACTAGTTACTAAATATTTTTTCCGTTGTGTCACAATCGTGGAGAGCAGTCTGATGTAACAAAAGCAAAACAAAAACCATAGTGCATATGATGTACAGTTGCATTTTTATGTCAAATTCTATCACACATGGTAGCAACTATAAACTTTGATTACTTGATGCTTCTGTACTTTTAAATAACAGACTGATAACTTACAGGCTTAATAAGTAAAGCTATATTCTAGTCCATCTGCATGTACTTGCCCATTCAGCTAAAACATATTTAGATGCAATGTTTCTCTGACAATCCCATAAATACATTGTAAGCATCAACCCATAAAGCTTGCGGCGCCACAGTGTTTCAGCTACAGTTGTTACATTTTCATGTTATCACTATTATTCAGTTATATAATTATAATTTCATACTCTTTAGTTGTTAACCATTGTATTTTTTAAATCAACCCTTGTAACTTCTGTTTTCCATGATATGATCATGTCTTCGTGCGGTAAGATTAGTATTTGCTAGAAACTCGTCACTACAGTGATAGGAAACATACAGTTTTCAACATTTCTAAGGCTTAACTGACGTGCTGCAAAAACACTAGGACAAACTTAAAAGGAAAGTTTAAATGAAGAAATTTTTTTACTCTTAAGCCTAAAAAAAAACAAAGAAACAACAGATTAGCCTGTTTTCATTTAGCTTATTGTAACTCATTAAAAGTATTAACTGTCATCAATCCAACTCTCATTATCAACTGTAATTCCATTCATGAATATTTTAATATTTTAAAATGCACCGTACTATACACACATACGTTGTATCAATTTTATGCTTAACTTAAAAAAATAACACATTCGTTCTGCTGGTTCCAAGAGAGTAAAAATGGCTGTGAGGTTTATTAACGAAGCCAATATAATGTCCCTATTTTTAAAAAAATAATGAAGGAATAATATGATAGTGAGAAAAGAATTTCTCATTTGATCTAGGTTGAATGTAAAGTTAACAGGGAACTGTCTAGAACTGTCTTCAGGCTATAGCAATGGCTGTGAGGTTTATTAACGAAGCCAATATAATGTCCCTATTTTTAAAAAAATAATGAAGGAATAATATGATAGTGAGAAAAGAATTTCTCATTTGATCTAGGTTGAATGTAAAGTTAACAGGGAACTGTCTAGAACTGTCTTCAGGCTATAGCAAGCACTGTAAATATAGTATAATTAACGCGGACAGCGGAGTTGTGCAGTCCAGCCTGCCTTGTGTCAAGTTATGGATAAACAAGAAAGGCAACCTTCGATGCAGATTGGTGGCTTCTGCATCCCTACCTCAGATTATTGCAAGCAGAAAAGGGCCACACTACAAATCGGAAGTGGGGTCACCCCTTTCAAGGTACCTTATCGCTTGCATGTGGGCGCAACATGCACATCCCTATGCACTGATCACAAGCACATAGACCACTGGAACATGAAGCGCCATTACTGATTGTTCAGAGAAGGACTCAAAAGAAGGGAAATAATATAATGCTCTAGCACAGCTGAAACGCATTCACCAATACCTTCAAAGTAGAAAGATATCAAAACCAGCGTCTACATCAAATTAATCCGAGATATTATATTCAATACTATGGCGAATCCTTACTTCTTTCACTTATAATAGTTAATGTCACAGCATTGAATTCATTAATAAATGCGAATCGATACTTTGCAATGCAGACAACTGTGTATTACGCCATTGAACACAACCCAAACACAAAATTATGACCGGACGTTAGTATAAAAAAAAACGATTGAGCATCGAAATATGTTAAATTAGCCAATAAAACTAATGATAATAGTCAGTGAAAAAAAAGTACTTAATAGAATAGAATAGATAATATTGATAGTCCTATATTGTTTGTATGAGGTCTATTTTGTTTGGCCACATCTGAACCAGTGCCTAGCGGCTAGAAACTTTAGTTTTAGACCGTACTGTTTTTAACTCGACGTAATACAGCAAGGACCACCCGAAAGAAGTAGTATGTCACACTTTGGCGTAATAAATGACGCCCTAAACGTATTGTCGTGGCAAAAAATCTAGTCGATATTTGTCTAAAAATATGTGGGATGTCGATCTAAGTAAATTTAAATATTATTAGCCTTGGCTTAGTATGGGGCGTAAAGATAGCTCAGTCTCCAGTGTTAGGGACTGATTAAAATCTTTGGTGTCGCCGCTTTTGTTCCACCCTCCCTTTTTTCGCCCATCTCTGTAGGAAACATATGGGACATAACATTTATTTGAAGGTGGCATTTTTAGTAATATAAGACGCCAAATATCTCTAGAATTAGTGCTCTGAATTGACAAGCAGGTTGAAAGTTTTGATCCTCAGCTGATATTTCTATTTCTGTATTGTAGAATTTTTAATTGGGGCTACAAGATTTCTATTTCTGTATTGTAGAATTTTTAATTGGGGCTACAAGATTTCTAGATGCATAACCCTTTTGATCAAGAAACACACGTACACAGGAGGAATGTTGTTCCATGTAAACAAGTATTCAAACTGAAACATACCACACCCACAGCTATTTAAGATAAAATAAATTTTATTGTGATCAACTGCAGGAAAGAATTTAATAACTGGCCTCTACTTTATTCCTCCCACACGATTAGTAATAAACATTATTCAGAAGCAGAAACAAACAAGATAGTGAAATCCACAAACTTCTCAGAACAATAGAATATATAGTTTCATTTTCTTTGACTGAAAATTTGATCAGCCTTGGAGAGGCAAAGATGCAACACAGCAAAGCATATCAGTTGCTAAAACTTTCAAAATTCAAAGTAGTTCTCACAGGAAGTGCAGCTGGTTTGTTGTTGACGCGGACTTGGATTTGTGAGGGGAAGGTGTCTGCCTGCTCACAAGTGGTCTCCAGCAAGCAGAAACGCAATTGGACTTGAACTGTGTACTCACACCGTGCACCAGGCCTGAAGTCTCTGAATAAATAAATTAAATTTTAAAGCAGTCTATGAGGATTACAAATTGAAGACACATTTTTTTGAATTGAGTAAAACACAAAAAAGTTTCAGTTTATAGACTATAGAAAACTAATTTGGACACAATTCTTGGACAATCACAAACAACTTTATAAGAGAAGTGTGACCAAAAGAAGCATACTTGTTCAAATAATGTTCCATCAGAAATTTCGATAAGTACTAATTGAAAAATTTCTTCTTTTTTTTTTTAATTAATTCAAAGTTGATTCAAGACAACATGCCACTCCCTAAGAGTAATAAGCTACTTGTAAGAGACATTTGTATTCAGCTAAAAACATTTAAAGAGATCTCAAATCAAATACTCAACTTCAAGAGGGACTTTTTAAAAATTTCTTATTTTTTTCAATTTGATCATTCACATTTTAAACCAGGGCTAGGTATGGCCTAACAAAAAGGAGGAAAATAAGGACTATGGCTGCTGAAGGAAATGTGTATTTCTTACATGGATCTAGAGTAGTGTTTCTGCAATGTTAGTTTCTTTTAAAAACATGTAATTTGGATAAAAATAAGCCATGAGGATACATTTGGGAGATAACGTGAGTGATTCAGGCACAAGTCACTGACATGTGTTTTAACATGGGTGCAAGCAGGCTGAGTCAGTTTGGCCTGCAAGCAGAGGTCTGAACTCAACATTGGCCTGCAGAATGTACCCGTAACAAGGTCTTCCGCCACCCCACATTGAAACTAAGGTTTTGCTCATAAATACCTCACTTTTTAAAAGCATTCTTCGGACTCTACTTTTCCTTGTCATGTGGTATATCATTTGTTGGTATATCAATAACCAAATCAGGTAAACAATGCATGAAATAAACGCTTTCCATTGTATGGATAAGCACCACTAGAACAAAAATTCATAGCATAAGTAGTTTACTCTTTGTCTTAGCCTGCAGTATGGTCATCTATAAACTAGTTTTAGTAGTAGTAGTAGTAGTAGTAGCAGCAGCAGTAGTAGTAGTAGTAGTAGTAGTAGTAGTAGTAGTAGTAGTAGTAGTAGTAGTAGTAGTAGTAGTAGTAGTAGTAGTAGTAGTAGTAGTAGTAGTAGTAGTAGTAGTAGTAGTAGTAGTAGTAGTAGTAGTAGTAGTAGTAGTAGTAGTAGTAGTAGTAGTAGTAGTAGTAGTAGTAGTAGTGGCGGTTATAGCAGCAGCAGATTTAGAGGTAACAATAGTAGCATTGTTATTGCACGCTCGTGTAAAATTTAATACTAAAACTAAAACGCCAGCCTTAATTCAACGTGTCTGGACAAGATGTATAACATAATTATCTAGATAGCGTAGACGAGTGCACTGGTAAAAACCTAAATCTAATCCAAGATGTAGTGTATTCAAAGTCATCTGAACTATGCCGGTTGTTCGTATAATGCTAAAAGTATAGTATAGTATATAGATCTACTAGAACCAAATTTCTGGTCTGAATTAGAAAAACAAAAACAAAAGGCATAAAAAAAGAACACTAGAGTCGTAGAACACATGATTCATGTCATAGTGGACAATCTCAAGGACATAAGAACAATAAGTTTCATTAGGTGAAAATGAAGACAGGAGCCGAGGACTGAATGGAAAGATTGGGAGATCGACATAGTTCGGACAAATAAACGACAAATTAGATCTAATTTAGAGCCTTTGTTTGTAAAAGTAGATTCGTGCACGGGATTCACGAAAAACTAACGAGGGTTGAGCGCTAAGATGGATAGATCGATCTTCGTACGAATAAACGATTAACTAGATCTACGACCCCTGTTTGTAATTGTAAACGCACATAGGAACACATGATAGCAGAAAGACCTATTCCATGATCAGCACAAAGTAGACTAAGATCAAAGGCAATCAGAAGCATTATATATACTTGGTGAAAATTGCGATGGTCGAGGACTCGATGTGAAGATTCAGGGATGGGTACTATTATTTTGAGTTTTGGACATATAATAAACGATAAAACAACGCATTGTGGTCGATCGATATCATTGATATTGTTAACTGAACCAATCTCGATAACACAATGACAAGGAAACATCGCATGCGATATAATGTTTAATATAATGGGTCCTACTTTTCTTGCGCGCACGAAACTTTGTTTATCCTTCTATAGTTTCGGTTGCGTGATTAACAGAAACACCGTATCCGTAGATCAAATTATTATATTTAGTGCGCGGCTTGTCTGGAAAGGCGTACAAAATTATGCCAAGGCGCACAGGTTGGCAGCTCTACTTTGATCATCTACCGATTTTTGTACATTTGACCCGAAGTAGACCGCTAAACTGGAAATGAACGTTGAGCAATTGGAACTTCATTCCCCTCGTTTGTTTGTTGTTGTTTTTTTTCTTTCTTTTGCTTAACTGCCGGCGGAGTACGGCATCGAGATTGGTCGGCAGTATCCATCTGACGCCTCTGATCGGCCGGCCTTTTTTATGCCGACCACAGCCGGCGAACTTGCACCCACGGCATGTGAGAATGCTACATTGCTAGCTACGAACTACACGCTGCGAACGGTGGGAAACTGGGAATCCGATGTTTCATTCATAAATCACAGTGAATGAGTCAATCATCAACGGTCATATCTCTTATCAACTTAAGTATCGATATATACTACGAGTAAATAGTAAACAAAACGTTATTAATCTATCGGTATTTCGATTATTCTACCTTTTATTCGATAAGACCGCAAAACCGGAAACGCGTTTGATTATTATTCTCAGTTAAAATCGTCCGATCGGACGATTTTTTTTCGAAATTAATTTTTTTTTCTCTATCTGCCGGCCGACCGGCGGATCGGTTTGACCGGCAGCATCCGTCGGACGCTCGGGATTGGCCGGCATGCCGGCCACAGCCGGCGAACTTGCACCCATGCATATAATGCCTATATAAAGGTAATCCACTGCCAACTAATTTTTTAGTCTACCCAAAATACACTAATAATTAACAACCACGAGAGAGGCTTACTTTTGCAGTTTTACTGAAAATGTGCTGAAGCTGCTAGCCACACTTTTGCAGTTTAAACCTGTACAGAAAAAAAAACAAACAAAAAAAAACGTTTCAATAAAGCGCAAATGGTTTTTTAGACAAAAGATAAAAAACAAAAAAACAAAAACTTCATGCTTGAATTATAAATACAAAGCCATTGGGGAAATAGTTTGTCAAATGTGTACTCTACATTAAATCTCAATTTAACACTAAAAGTGAATTTAAAACCTAAATATTTATTTACGAAATATTAAAAACAAACATTCTAAACAATTAAACAGCTTATGAAAGTTAACATATTTCTTTTTCCTTCGTTGTTTTTGTTTTGCGCACTCAATCTAATCATGCTTTTAAACTAACACTGAGAACTGGCAGTGTGCCTGGTCCCAAGGCCACCTGTTGGCGCAGACTTGTCTCCCCCTGCACCGTGCTTGCCGCCACTACCGTGGTCCACATCCACCATAGCCCTGCGGTGGGCCTGGCCACCCGGCGCGCCGACCCTCTTCATCCGATCCAGCTGCTGATCAGCTTTGAGGTCGTCCTCGGTTGTGTCGCTTTCAGAGCTGTCCTCGCTCGTCGGCTGGCCAATCACGCTGCCCCCAAGCTCGATGCTCAGTCCTGGGGTGCCCGACGTCTTGAAAAATGATGATTCAAGAGGACAACAATTAAAATCCTTACAATAAAAGAAAATTAATGTATACCAAAATTTAAGTGATATATCTCTGTACAGGTGAAGATGAGATCTATCTAACTAAAATTTCATATAACAAAATGCATGTTTTGCTTTATCTTATTAGAAACTTACACCCAATATAAAGCAGAAATAAGGAAATAAAACAGTTTTATATTGACAAATGCAATTAAAATAAACAAAATTTTTCTTACCGAATCCTGGTTCAATTTCCACAAGGTGACAAGTTTCTTGTAAGTAGAATCCCTTGATATAAAGGAGCCAAACACGTACTAGGAAAAAGATAAGAAAAAAAATGTAAAAAATTATTTCTTCTATACAAGGGCCTTAAAAATTATTGAAAACCATTCAGAAATCCAGATAAAAATTCGGAAAAAAAGTTTCATTTGACTTACAACAACATGATCTCTTGATTTTTCTTTAACAGAGACAGTTTTCTCATACCAGGACAACTGTGTCAGTGGGTCACATTCTAATGACACTACATCAACCAGTAAGGGATCAAAATATGGAAATTATATCGCAAAGACCTCCCAAATAGAAGCCCAGCCCTCTACCACTGAAGCCAGAGCCCTACTTACTATCTTGGTATTTGAGTGAGGTAAACATTAATATCACTTTGTCATATTTGATCAAAGCTCAAAAGGTGCCGTATGAAGGTCTTATTTTTAGAAATGCATAAATTAATTTTTAATGCCTTCTAGCATGAAGATTAAGACTTAAGTAATTATATATATATATTATGGTTGGGAACATAGTATAGCATCTTATTTTCTTGAAGATACCATTTTTATGATGACTTGGAAGAGTGTCTGATGTGACACGTCACATATGTTAATTGCCAAAAATCTCATTTATGACATAAATCTATAAATAAAACAATGAACATTTATGATATTGTGGCTTTTTATACAAAAGAAAGTTTTAAAGCCAAAAGCATATATAATTTTGTTACTATATTTCCTGAATCTTTTCCCAAAAACAAAGCGTGACATGTCACATCAAACATCTAGAAGTAACCTAAATTTGTGGAGAGAAAAAGAAAGACCTTGAATTGAAAAACAAAAAAGCATTTTTTAGAAGTTAAAATACTACCCGCTTTTAGTTTACCAATTCAAATCGGATCTAACAGTAATTGTGAGAAAATAAGATGCTATCTCACATGATGTCTCATAATTTCAGTGCTATTTCCGGTTGAACTCTACAGAGCTTAATGCCATGAGCTTTGCTAAATCTAGCCAAGTTAGATCTAGGACATGACTATCAGGTCTAAGTATGTGAGAACTCCAGAACAGTTGGATCAAATTTCATGAAAAATTTTCGAATTGGTGTCAAGAGATGGATTACAAAATTGCGTTCAAATGAACAATCGAAACGGACTTGAATATTTGTTTTTTAGCAACAACACGAGAAAAAGAAAGTTGAAATAAAAAACATTGAACTACCCATGCTCAAATAAAATTCTTGGTTTTGTGACAGTGAAGAGTATCTATCACAGCAGAGATTCCTGATGAGCTAAAAAATAATGGCAATCCCATGATCCACTCGACTGCTAGCCACTAATAGAGTGGCGGGTTGCAGACACGCCAATAATATGTCGTCATTCAAGTTTGGGGCTGTAAAAATTAGCCAATCTGACATGATTGTTGGAACACATGCAGGTCTAATATAAATATATACAAGACATGATTCACTATCATACATTTGAGGGTCAAAATCACAGAGAGAGGGCACTTGATTTGACCATGAATTGGCTTGGAAAGAAGATTATGTGAAAAACGTGTAATGACTGACTTATAATTTCCTTTTCTTTGACTGTGTCATCGACTCTTAAAAAGAGCATGAATTTTTTTTTATCGCAGATGAGTTGCGAAAAAATCTGAATCCTTTCAAAAACCGGAAGGATTCCTAATAAACTAGAATGAATGGCAGGTCTATGGACTATCGGCAAGGACACAGCCAGAAGTAGCATTAAATAATAGAAGTAGTAAGTATGAGCTAAAGCGACGAGCTGGACATTCACAGAGTCGAGGGTCTGTGAGCAGGAGTGTTGGCAATCGAGAACAGGAGGTCTGAAACTTCAGTGAAGGCTGAGCCTAAAAATCGGAAAAGAAGTGGGACCGCGTGTCAAATCTTACATTAGATAAACAAGGTAGGCAGAAGGGGGCAGCTCTACTGACAATCTTGGTACTCATAGACATCCATCTCAAAACCTGTTCTTCAGAGGGGAAAATTATAAAATGGAGACTACTGTGTGAATTATTTTTTTGGCAAATAATAGAAAAGTTGGTTATAAAGAATACTTTAGCTTAAATTAATAACACTCTTGGCTGTAATTGAAATATTGTATCCTTACTTAGAGTGGAGGGTTTCATAAGCTCTCCAAGATCGTCATAGAAAGGTAAGTGCCTTAACTTGACATCAGGATTCACTGGCATGGACTGTTGTTGTGGTAGCATTGAACGCAGGTTGTTCATGACACTGTAGTCCAAGCCCACTGTGAAATAAAAATCAACCTGTATTTAAAACACTGCTAAAATTGCTGTGTATATTAAATAAAAGTAAAACAGGCTTTTAAATGGGATGTAAGATTTTTGTCCGTTTATGGTGTTTCCATATAAACACACTATGAAAAAAAAAGTCAAAATTGAAACTTGTGCCTGATTCGTCCTGGTTGCTTCACATTTAAGTTTTTTTTTTCCATGCAAAGACTGGATTCTGATTGATCATGAAGGAGACACATTGTTTGGGAAAAAGAAAGGAAATGGTCAAGGGAGCGAACAGATTAGAAAAGGGAGAGAGGGGGGGAACGCTAACAAATGAAAGAAGCTAAGAGCTAGATCTATAGCAAGACAATGCAAAGAATAAGTTTCTACTATCTGTTATTTGTTTTTAATTGAAAGCAAAAAAACACACCCTGAATGTAAGATCCATATTTCTGTGATATTTCATGATTCTTCACACAGTCCATAAAAACTAACCTTGACATTGTGATATCTTGGGCTTGTTGAGGTGTCAGATGAAATACAAACAAGGTTTCTTGCATTCTGCCGTTGTTCTTAGGAACTGAATATATTTAAGAAAACCACACAAAACAGAGCATTTTAACATTTCTATTATCAGGCAATGGTTTTGAAAATGTGTTATCAAATATTACATCTAATCAAGTAATTTGACCAAAAAAAATTATTTTTTTTTTAATATTGTTTAACTACTGTCAGGGCCAATGAAACATACAAAAAGCCTGAAATTCTAAGTCACTCACAAAATTTTACAACCATGCTTACATTCTCAAATTTTTGAAAACTTTTGACTAGTTGACCTGGTGTGTTGTGCAAACTAACTCCTCTGAGTATTCATTTTTTTCTTTCTTTCTATAGACATTGAGTTGATATCACCAACATTTACAACACATAACATATTTGTTATCACCCCCCATAAAACCATAGAAACATTAAAGGACAGATCTATTTATTTTAAATGTTATAATCGCCTGTAACGGAATCCAGAAATGAAAACCATTCATCTGGATTAGTTGTTTATATTGTCCACAGAGTGACAGACCACACCTACAGCAACAAAGACACATATTACTGGAGTGAGGTGCTCCAAGATTGAGTGTCAACCTCTTGAAAAAGGGACCAAAATTGTGCCAAGTGCCAATTAAATTTAATCTTTAATCTAGACTAAAACGGCCGATAGTTCATAGCTTCTCTACTTTGATAGGCTACTGAACAGGTAGCATCTTAGATCTAATGCTGCAGTCCCAAACAAGTTCACTTTTGCTCATGTTTTACTTTCCCCACAGACAAACATAGTGGCTGTTTTAACAAACCACTACAATCAAAGTGCTCACTCTATCCTTCTTTCTGTGTGAGAGAGAGAGAGAGATTTTCCACCACTTTCCCTCCCCAGTCACCACTTTGCGTTCACAAGTTTCTTTTCACAATTTTACTTTCCGTTCGGAGGAATGGGCAAGTCCAAGAAAACTATAAGTTAGCTACTATGTTCAGGCATCAGCTCTCGACCATTGCTTTCCTTTTGGTTTTTCCACATTACCAAAGAAATCATGCACTACATAGAATGGTAATTTATCTATACCGATTAATTTAAGTAATTATCTTTTATACAGAATAATTTAGAAAGGTGCTATAGATCTTATCAACTTACTCTCAGGGCACTAAAATTACTTCGCTGGTTTTAAGTGAATGACTCATTGTGGTCTTGACCATACAAAAAAAAAAGAGTTGGGAGTCCATTTAAGCTGCTGGCACATGAAGAGGGAACCCCGTGAGAGACACTGTCACGCCTGTCAGCATTCACATACTGACTGAGAAAGATTCATAGCGGCACAGTACCAAACTAGACCTTGAACTGCTAGATCGAGCTGCACAGGTGGGTTGATGATATAAAAGAAGTATCGACCGTTCAGTGTCATCGACTCTAAAAAGAGCATGAATTTTTTTTTTCGCAGATGAGTTGCGAAAAAATCTGAATCCTTTCAAAAACCGGAAGGATTCCTAATAAACTAGAATGAATGGCAGGTCTATGACTATCGGCAAGGACACAGCCAGAAGTAGCATTAAATAATAGAAGTAGTAAGTATAGGCTAAAGCGACGAGCTGGACATTCACAGAGTCGAGGGTCTGTGAGCAGGAGTGTTGGCAATCGAGAACAGGAGGTCTGAAACTTCAGTGAAGGCTGAGCCTAAAAATCGGAAAAGAAGTGGGACCGCGTGTCAAATCTTACATTAGATAAACAAGGTAGGCAGAAGGGGGCAGCTCTACTGACAATCTTGGTACTCATAGACATCCATCTCAAAACCTGTTCTTCAGAGGGGAAAATTATAAAATGGAGACTACTGTGTGAATTATTTTTTTGGCAAATAATAGAAAAGTTGGTTATAAAGAATACTTAGCTTAAATTAATAACACTCTTGGCTGTAATTGAAATATTGTATCCTTACTTAGAGTGGAGGGTTTCATAAGCTCTCCAAGAACGTCATAGAAAGGTAAGTGCCTTAACTTGACATCAGGATTCACTGGCATGGACTGTTGTTGTGGTAGCATTGAACGCAGGTTGTTCATGACACTGTAGTCCAAGCCCACTGTGAAATAAAAATCAACCTGTATTTAAAACACTGCTAAAATTGCTGTGTATATTAAATAAAAGTAAAACAGGCTTTTAAATGGGATGTAAGATTTTTGTCCGTTTATGGTGTTTCCATATAATTAAACAGCACCTCAAAAGCAAACTAATTAACTTTACCTTTTTAAAGGAATGCTTTTCAGCAATAGTGACCACATAGCTCTAAATTTCTTTATTAAAATGCAGCATAGATGTATTAAAGCAAAACGAATGAAAAAATTATTCCTTGTGTTATATTGCATATTTTGAAAACACAAACTTTGAGGTAGAATATTTTATTCCCTATGGATAAGGAAGACCTCTTAAATACAAGTCAGGCTTTACATGTTTCCATTAGCCATTTGAATTCTTTAAATTGTATCCTATCTGCAATGACTCATTTTATTTATAATAAAAAATTGGTTAAAGTTTAATCATTTGTCAAAATATTCTTTAAAAAGAGAAACAGGAACCTCTTATGAAAAGGTTTTTACAACACAAATTAGAACACTTGAATTTCAGCCCAAGCACTTGTTACTGACTAAGAGTAAGACGAAAATCTCTCAACTTTATATGACTATGAGCTACCAAGCATACAACGGTATTTAGTACCAAAATCTCCCTCAAACAAGCATTGCTGCTTGCAGTAGTACCACTTATTGCTATAAAATTAACTTTATATTAGAAATTTAGGAAATTCCTAAATGACCAGTACAAACAAACACTGCAAAACATGACTGAATTTTCCAATTTGAAAAAATGGCTAAAAGTGAAAAGAAGTTAAACAGACTCAAGGTAACTAGTAAAATGCTAGCAATAATCTATTAACACAACAGTTATCATGGTTAAGCTAAACGGAAATATCAATCTCTGGAATACATCCTTGTTAAAATTTATCTTTTCACATCCCATGATCTAAGGCCTTTTCCCGGTGAGCACACTATTTTGGGGGATTAAAAAAAATGTATACACAGTATATAAGCTTTGATAACTTTATTGATCTATATCTGTCACAATGGATTTATAGCGTTGGTTTACTGTATGTGCTATATCGTGGACGGGTCCCACTAATAATTTTATGTGCTGCCATATATACGAGACAGAGCGGGGATATAATGACTCCTGTATCAGGCAGTCAAAACCTGAAACTGACTCATGATGGAAGGTGTACATATATCAATACAAAGAGGTGCTATCACAAGCGAACATGGACACGTATAAAATGTGTGGGCATGGTAGAGAAAAGGTTAACTATAGCCTGTCCTTAACCTTCAAGAAATGACTTCAAATATTATGACAACTTATATCACTACAACAATACTGATACGTAAAGGGAAAGGGGGTTAATTAATAAATTGTCATCTTATTGCTGAACATGCAAAAAATACATTTTTTTCACAGGGTGTTATTACAAGGCTGTACTTCTCACAAAAGGAAATTTAGACAAATTTAAGATACAAATTACAAGTAACAATACCCCAATTATATGGCCAAAAGTTTATTTAGCAAGCATGGCTAGAGTTTGTAATCAAGTCATCACGGTTTTTGAAATTTCCCTTGGGTAGCCACATTAAAAGTGATGAGGTATAAAGTGGGACATTTTAAAAAGAACAAAATTATTTTTCTTAGGCTGATAATTAGTTACAGTAACAGGGTTTTAATTGTGTTCTATGCCTATAAATAATTTATCATTTACTAAATTACTTGTCCATCCGAACCAGAACACACACAAAAAGAGACCCCATATTATTATTCAACTTCAATTAATTAAAATGCAAGGACAAAAATTAACACTACAAATATTTATACAATGAAGTATTTTATAAACATTCACCTCCATACAATGTATGATTCTCAAAAATGTCATTGACAACTACTTTTAATGATAAATATGAAACAAATCAAATAAAATATTGTCTAACCAAGACAAAAGTATTTCATACATGTGTGTATTTGAATTATTCCCATTTAATAGCAACCTATATAGCAATGTTCTTTACCATCTATAGTCAATTGTTTTCTCTATGAAACAGTATAAAAATAAAGATATATATTTTGGAGACTTAGATTTCACCTTTTAAAAAGATTTAAGATGTTCAGTTTAACACTTAACCACTAACACACATTTAATACATTTCAACTGACTCTTCTATTCTGCTTTTTTTCTTCTTCTTCACACTAGTTTACAAATTTAACTTAAAAATTTAGACATTTAACGATTAATTTCAATTTCTAGTCACTTTTTGAAAGATCTTACTTAACCACCATTAGTTTTACTAGTTTCTTTCTATTTCTATTGGGAAAACCTGGGCCCTGAGGTGCAACCAGGCTACATATTTTTTAGGTGTGTGTGTGTGAAATTTCTACAGTTAAAACTAAAAGAAACATATTTTTAAAAAGGACTTTTATTACTATCTGAAAAATTTTTCAACAAAGTTTTAAAACCATTAATACAAACCACTCACATTGACTTGGATTCCCATGGTAAAGAAATGAATACCTTGGCACCGATGTCTGGGAATGGGATCGGATCCTATTGTCCGAAGTTTTACTTCTTCTCTGCATTGCATCTATTGCAAAAGATACAGCTAAATTTTAAAATTTGACCCATACCCTACTACAGATCCGAAAATTGCTCTATCAATCCCATCCTTAATAAAAAAAAAAAAAAAAAAAGCTTTGGAACTCATAATTTTGAGGGGAGTCTGCCACAGAATGTCATTTTTGAAGAGCTAAAAAAAAAAAAAAACTACTATGGATTTCTTCAATACTTCAAGTCTAGTCTCCTAATAGTAATATTGTATGAACTCAGGTACTATTTACTTTACGGTGACAGAAATCAAACAACGGCTGAAAAATCATTTATAACCTTAATTAATGAGATTGACAAATCTCAGCAGCTCTTCAATTAATCAACAGAGGTTTCAAAATGCAGATTAAATCTAGGTAAAACGATCTGTCCTAAACAGATGTAGACTTGGCACTTGCTTTAAATTGATCACTTCAATTTTTTTTTCATTTTCAGTTTCGATTTTTGTAAATCATGTTAGACCTCAACTGTTAAAAAAAAATCTTTTATATAGCCTACAGTAACAAGGGATGAAGAAGTAGGGGGAGGGGAGATAGCGAGCACCAACAGCGACTGGGATTGTTTCAACCTTTAGTTGTGTTAGTTGTGTCCCCCTCTTGCCAAGTAGTGAGTAGGCCTATTTCTCTTTTCATTAGAATTCTATTTTTTTGGACGAAATTGAAACCACCCTGATCGAAATAGTACAAAGCAGGTTGGAGACATGCTTACTCTCTGTAAAATCTTAATATTTTAAGAATAGATACCATCCAAAGTCTCAGAAAAAGAGAATCAATGTAAATGAGACCAACATCGAAAGGTTTTAAAAATGAATGTAAATACGGAATTTACGATTGGTAATGACCAAAACTTGGAATAGTACCACCCGACCGCATCAAGTGCCGTTGTAAGTAGAGAGAACATCTATGCACAACTGTACTTTTGTAATGCCTGTTGGTGGCGTGAGCTTAGATTTTAACAGAATCGAACTTGAAAAACAGGTTTCCACTGTATAGGCCTACTATGTTTTCCTTCCCATTTGTTTCCACAAGTTCTAAAACTATCAAGTCTAGATAGGCCTAATTAGAATCTAGATCTAGCTAAAAGATCAAATTCAAATGGTGTGGTTTTTTTGTTCTGTGGTAGATCTGGATCTAGAATGTAGATCTAGGTTTAGTTTTTATTTCTATAATCTAGATCTAGATTCTAGTTAGCCTAACTGACAATCTTTTAATTTTATCTAACAGATCCGTGTTTACAAACAACAATGCACCTATTCTAGATCTAATTTAGATGACCGATTTATATCATCGGTTCCTATAGAAGGTCAAAACGTTTGTTAAAATTTCTGACTAAAAATTGTTCATATTTGAGGTAACATGCCGAGTTAATCGCTCTCATCAGCTTATATGAAGTAGGAAAGCGCCATGTTAGATCTTTCTCCTTTTTTTTTAAACTTTCTTAGAAAATAGAACCGATTGTCGGTTACGGGCCTTGGTTAAAAATGGAGGGGAAAGGAAAAAAAACGGAAGTGGCTATTTACCCGGTAACCGGACAAATAGCCAAATGGCTATTATAATAATACAAAGACCTTATAACTAAGTTATTTATATCTATGTAATAATATTATTATTATTATTATTATTATTATTATTATTATTGTCGTTGATACGGTTCCGATCCCCCCGTCTCTCTCTCTACCTATCTGTCTTCTCTCGCTCAATCACGCTATTTCTCTTCCCTCCCCTCTCTCTCTCTCTCTCTCTCTCTCTCTCTCTCTCTCACCCGCCCGCCCCACT
>RQTK01000031.1:625155-635240 GCA_003991915.1 Elysia chlorotica | reverse complement strand
CACACACACACACACACACAAACATAACTGTAATTTGTAAAGACTGTTTCAGCCATTAATGCTCTGTTGAGCAAAGAGAATATTTAATAACATCGTGAACAGAGATTTATGTCTTTCATGGATGTTAACTCTTATCTTTTTTTTTTTACTCTGAAACAATTTCGAAACGTATTGTCATGACAAAGGCATTAGATAAGTGTGTACGATCTACACACTAATTTCGACCATGGGGTTTATAGTCTTGTTTTAAAAAGCATATAAGTAAACACCTCCTCAATAACACCACCTTAATATTTTATCCCCAAAAGAAACCATAACTTGTTAGATTAACAAAATGTGTAAGACTGTTAATAAACTGCTCAAACTAAATGTAGTGTGCAGTGAGAATAGAAGAATCAAATACAGGTAAGTCCTTGAATAAGCCCCCATTAAAGAAGATTTAATTTCATGACAATTTGAAAACAAATCATGCCTTTCTCTTCCATTCCACCGGATTTCGAAAAGTTTAATATAAATATCTTTTTTTTTTTGTGTATTCGTGAAAACAAACAAAAGAACCCAATTTATGTACACAAATACATGTATATGAATGCACAGCTATCATATTCTTATGGTGAAACACCATTACTCAGCCAAAAAAATATCTATTGGGATTATGATAAGCAGATGCTTTCAGTTAGACAGAAATAAAATTACTACTACTAATACTACTACTACTACTACTACTACTACTACTACTACTACTACTACTACTACTACTACTACTGTTGCTACTACTACTACTAACACTACCCACCACCAATATGAATAATAGTTACAACTGCTTTTAATTATTTATATATATACGATTCCACCTACAATAGTGTACATATGTAGATAAAGGATTTACACGAAAAATATGAAGCTCCTTTTCGTACATTTTTCATAAAACATATAATATTGTACGCCTACAAAAATATTACGATCTTGGATTGTGGAAATACAAGATTATGTCTAAACAAAACTCTCCCCTCTCCCTCTCTCTCTCTCTCTCTCTCTCTCTCTCTCTCTCTCTCTCTCTCTCTCTCTCTCTCTCTCTCTCTCTCTCTCTCTCTCTCTCTCTCACACACACACACACACACAAACATAACTGTAATTTGTAAAGACTGTTTCAGCCATTAATGCTCTGTTGAGCAAAGAGAATATTTAATAACATCGTGAACAGAGATTTATGTCTTTCATGGATGTTAACTCTTATCTTTTTTTTTTTTACTCTGAAACAATTTCGAAACGTATTGTCATGACAAAGGCATTAGATAAGTGTGTACGATCTACACACTAATTTCGACCATGGGGTTTATAGTCTTGTTTTAAAAAGCATATAAGTAAACACCTCCTCAATAACACCACCTTAATATTTTATCCCCAAAAGAAACCATAACTTGTTAGATTAACAAAATGTGTAAGACTGTTAATAAACTGCTCAAACTAAATGTAGTGTGCAGTGAGAATAGAAGAATCAAATACAGGTAAGTCCTTGAATAAGCCCCCATTAAAGAAGATTTAATTTCATGACAATTTGAAAACAAATCATGCCTTTCTCTTCCATTCCACCGGATTTCGAAAAGTTTAATATAAATATCTTTTTTTTTTTGTGTATTCGTGAAAACAAACAAAAGAACCCAATTTATGTACACAAATACATGTATATGAATGCACAGCTATCATATTCTTATGGTGAAACACCATTACTCAGCCAAAAAAATATCTATTGGGATTATGATAAGCAGATGCTTTCAGTTAGACAGAAATAAAAGGCAAAAATATTTCCAACAGTTCAAATTTGAATTTCATGTGCATAAAAAAGGGATCATAATCGTTGTTTTGATTACCATAGTTTGTATTTCACTTTAACACAAGTCAGCACGTTCACACACATGTCTTTTCTAGCTCGACTCAAGAAATAAAAAAACTTTTATATTCATCGATGAAGGAGTTCCAGAACACATTTTTGCCCTTCATACTTTCAATACTCTGTTGTAGGTAAGACTTAGCTAAGGAGGAAAAAGCTACCTATCCCAATGCTATTCTGGGGTTAATGTAAACAATTTGTTTGCTTAAAAAATATTGAGAGGCCTTATCTCTGACAACTATCATGTTTTACTATTATCATTTTACGCTACAAATCTATATCATCTTTCTTAGTCGTGTGTACAATTTAGATTTTTTTCCATCCTGGATTTGGTTAATATAAGAATATCTAAAAATATTTGTTGTTAAGAAATGAATCATAAAAAAGAGCATGAACAATTGTGTACTACATTTTTTTTTGTGTCTTTGTATAATTATTTCCATATTCAGCTTAACTTATAACTGAAAAGTTTTAACATCGTTTAAAAATTTAAAAAGTCATTTTTTAACATAAATCATGTGGTCAAAGATCTGCCAGACTTCATGTTTCTAGAAAACAAAATATTTATTCCTGAGGGTGCTTTAAGTTTTAAGGTTAGTCATGAGTACTCAAAATTCATTAAAATTTCTAAAACTAAACAACTAGAACTAGAAGCTAAAAATTCTTTACATGTTTTTTCTCATTGCATGAGAAATAATTGTTCTGAAGTGAGTGCATGACAGGTTTCTATCATGGTCTTAAGTTTTATATATATTTAAAGAGTAAAGAAAGGAAGATGCTAGAGTACGTAAGTATACTGTATAGATAAAAGAAATCATGCAATTTTTCTTTTTTTTTGAGTTGGGTGTGGACTACTCTTGTAACTGACTCTTTTTTTTTCTTCAATTTCCTCTCTCTGGGTTCATTGACTTTTATGTTCTCCCCAGGAATCCTATACAGCCATTTTTTTTAACCTAAAAATTACATCCTCTAATGAAGTGAGGGAAACAAAAACAAGAACAATTCAATGCTCTCTACATTCATCTTTCTTACCTTGCCTTTTTTTTTTAAGTGTAATTATTACACTCAATTACAAGTACATGTACTGTCTAACCTTTTTAAAGTTCTAAATTCTTACATTGTGTCTTCTTTTTTAAAGTTTATTATTATACTTAATTACAAATACTGTCTAACTTTTTAAAAGTTCTAAATTCAAAGTATCATAATGATAATTCCTACTGCTGCTTCAGTTTTTAGATCTAAAAAAATGTATTTTTCTAAACAATTTTAGGTCTTTGCTCCCTTCCTCAAAGTCAATTAGAATGTCAAATAAAAATTTGTCTAAATTTTTTTTTCTCTTTACTTAAAATTGTGGTAAATGCAATGAATAAGAAAGTGTTGCACACATTTTTTGTAAAGAAGTGAATTATTATTGCTTTTGAAAAAAGTCACACGCAACACAGACCAAAAAAATGTGTTTTTTTTCTGTACTTATGTATTCTGAGATCAATTAAAAAGGGGCTTGAACATCACCACATGCATATATGATGTGAAACACAATGAAAGCTTACCTGGACCCTCTGGGGGGTACCCAACCATGCCTATAGTAAAAAAAATATATATAAAAAAGGGGGGAAAAGCAACCAAATTCAGACTTGCAAATTAAAAAAAGAAAAAGACAATTTGAGATATCTTTGATTTTGGAGAGAGAGAGAAAAAAAGGCCATGCAATAACATTTAAACACTTTATTTAAACCTCTTTTACTCCTACTTTAACTCATACAATATAAGGATGCTATTTTATACCAGACACATCCCACATCCGATCTGTTAATCAAACTATTATCGCAGTCAATTATTTTAGATTTCCTTACTTCATATTTTGTGTAACCATTCTTCTCAATCTAGTCCTAGACAACATACCATAATGTTAAAATATAATGAAATGACCACGACAAATAAATTTTTAATTCGTAAAACTGCACAGCCAAATAACATAAAGGACTGAAAGTAAATACACCACTAAAATGGATAATAGTGTGTTGGATTAGTTGAGTTTTGTCTATACAGAAGGTCTCCCCCAAAATGTTTAGCTGCATTATGGTCTTAAAATTATATGAAACATGAAACTCAATTTTCAAAAAAAAACTACAGTCAAATAGATTCCTCCCTGCGGCAAAAATATTGAGCGAGTGAACTAGTTAGGAATAAATGAAGTCTATGAGTGCTAAAATTCTCTTAATTTTTTACCTCAACAGTGGACACTTAAAGGAGATATATTTAGTGAAATGAAAACAGGAACTTGGTGAAATTTGTCAGTTCAATTTTCTGTAAAAGGTTTTCTCTCACTTTGATGACAAAAAACAGCAGGCTATACTATACACAATTATTTGATGTATCGAATACAGAAAACTATCAGAGGAAATGGACATTATGTCTGTGACTGATAATTTATCATTAGAAATTCCATCCAGAGATGTCGTTAATCATACTACAAAATAAAAACTACATAAGGCAACCATCAGTTTTCTTTATTAAAAAAGACATGCCCAAATCAGCTTATTTATAGGATAAGTGACAGAAAAAGAGAAAAAAAAATATTGCTCCATCTTTCTTTCTTTTTTTTTTTTATTATTAATGTGGATGAATGAATCTCAAATGCAATACCAAGGAATCTGCATTCTCTTTAAATTATTATTAATTATTTTTCAACGAAAATGCATCAGCTTAACCCCCCCCCCACACACACACACACATTCTTACTTAAATTTAAAATTAAATCTCTAAACATCAATATTTTTTTCTTTTAAGTTCATCATCTTTGTACAACCATGTCAATTGTCTATAGACCTATTAAATTGAACTTTTTCAATCGGATCTAGGTTAAAACATAAAGTACTAGAATTTCATTCTTTAGTTAAGGTATTTATGTGACTCCTGCGCAGCCATTGGAATCCGTAAGATTATTTCACTCAAGAATGTATGCAATATGAAAGTTTGAAGCTTATCTTCAGCTTACGCTCATTTGTAGGGTTTTAGTTTTCAGGAAAACATGTATGAAATGGATCAGGAAAATGTATAGACAGCTGCTTACACCTTTAGAATAGAATGTCTTGAGATAGAATGAGGTTTTTTCTTACGCACCATAGGTAGAGTATTAATGATGTCCATAACAAATACAAAATATATAAAATTCAGGCATGAATTTAGCAAGTCAGCCAAGAGATATTTAAAAGTTACAATTTCGGAGATAAAAAAATCTCACCTGGGTGTCTATGCATCATCGGCATAGCATTGGGGTCTTTGTGGTGTGTTGTGATGTTCTGGGATTTGGTCATGGGATATATTTGCCTGAGGAAGATGTAGAAAGAAAAATTTGAAACAATGAATTTGAATGAAGACAAATATTTATGCTCCTCGAGCTTCCTTTCTACAAAGAGCAAGTAAACAAATCACAAAAGTATCTATATCACTGTGAATGCGACTCTGTACTAGTACTGTAATCACGAGCGGTCGTAAACTAGGATGAACCCAGTATTCACAGCAAATTTTTTTCGTAGGCTAGCTACGTCTAAAAAAAGGAGGGAAAGTCTGAAAATATAGACGCCATTTTGAAATTTAGTAGAACTTCATTAAAAAGTTATAAAAAATGAAGTACCCAAAGCTCAAATCTATTATTAATTTCTTTATTCCTATGAACTACAACCATTAGGTGTGCCAAAAAGGTAAAAATGAAACCATAAAACAACTAAAATATGACTAAAAACTTCTTGCTAATTTTCAAGCCAACCTATTGTTACTCTACATCTGCTCTAATTTCCTTAATCAGAATTTTGGTAAATTTTTAACTGTACAGTGTGTGTCCAATTCATGAAGGAATAAACATGAGTTGTAATTTCCTTAAAAAAAAGATTGGGATAAAACATAAGAATATCAAAGCAAAAAATAATTAGCAGAAAACCAGATATCGATCTAGATTATATGATAATTATTAGACTTAAATTATATTATATGTATGATGTGTTTATCGTCAGATACAATGCAGCACATAAGATACATCTCGGTTAGATCGAGCTATAGCGACCTCGATTATTTTCTTTTATACGAGTTAAAGAGTAGTATGCGTGTTAATTAGTGAAACTTATTATCAATACGCTTAGAACGGTTTGACCAAGGTTCCGTCATTAAAACAGCCAATAGATCTCAGTCAGCTGAAACACACTCTAGGAGGCATCAATTTTGAATGGACGGGAAGGGATGAAGATGGACAGATCGGTATTATTTGGAAGAACAAACGATCTCGATCAGATAAACTAGAGGTTTAAGTAGGTAACACGGATGAGGTCAATTGCAGTGCCTAACTACCGATACTGCATTATGCAAATTTAATAAACAATGAAAAGACATTGCATGTCGATAAAGTGTTCTTTGCTTCTCTTGTCCATACTCGCAAACTTGAGTAAATTTCTTTTACTACTCAAGTTTTAGTTCATGCAATTAACACTATATACAGTAGTTTATGATAATGAAAAACAACATTGTTCTGCTTTAAGCGGCAGAGTTGTTCAGAAGGGCGCATTAAGGAAATCAACAGCGTATGGTTTTCGATTTTAAAATATGCCAAATTGTGGCGTGGAGATAATATTTATAGCCAGTTGAAAAAAAAAAGAATAGTCCTTGTGACTGTATATCTAGGTTTTGTGCAACTGCAAGCAATGAATGCTAAAAGGCACATAGTAACAGGCATTTCTTTTCCCAAAAAATAAATAAATGTATATGGCAGTGTCACCAGCTTCCCAAAATTTTCGGCAGAAAATGTTCCGGACATCAGAGTATACTCAAGAGACAGAAAATTTCCGGAGGATCCGGAACCAATTTACATTTCCGGAATTCCGAAAATTTCTGGAAAAGTGGCATCCCTGGAGAAATATATATGCGAATGGTAATGAGGGTAAAAAAAATGGCATGGGAAGGGTTAAACTACACACTTGGTGCTTACCTGTACAATTCTCGAATTTTAATTTGAACTGGCAAGGCACAGCCTTTCTGTACCAACGCAAGCGCACGCTGTGTTAGTTCTTGTTTGCGACCACTTTTATTTCTCCCTGCAAAGCCTAGCAACACATGTAGTTCTGACACCCTAAAGCATAATACCATTTGCTGAAAGAAAGAAAAAATATGAATTTTAACAAATATTTTTACAAATTTTAAATGATATAAAATTTAAGTGTTTAAAGGAAATTCAGATGTAGGTTGTCTTTTTAAATTAATTAATGCAACAAAATGTCTATCTTTTCAGCATAGATTCTTTAAATCTGGCGTTCTTTTCTAATGGACTAGTGAAATGGAGGATAAAGGAAACTAACTCTCCCAGGCCCAACAATGTTTAACATTATGTAACATTATTATGATTATCAGACACATAGACACAATGATTTAGATGTAATCATTTCTGTAGTTGAGTTGAGTTGTTTTAACGTCCAACATCAAGACTATAAGTATAACTTTATAAGGCTATATTGTGGACAGGTTCCAAGACTGACGTCTGATAATTTTATGTGCTGCCACACACAAGTCAGTCGATCACATTAAACTGACATTGACCCAACCAGTAGGAAGGGAAATCGCCAGGGCCCGAACTATGGACCTTTAACGTCAGAGCCGGTGTTCTACACCAGGGCCACCGCGCACCCTTAGATTTATGTTCATATACATATGTCCTACATCTAGGTCTAGAATCTAAATCTAGCAGGACACCTAAATTGTATACCAACAGTTGTCACAATCTACATAATCGTTAGTACCCGAAGAAAGAGGTTTGTCGCATTGGTGTTCGAAATCGCTTCAATTTGAAAACCAAACAGGAAATATATATTTATGTCTACACTGCAACATTCATGTTATTTGAACCAATCTTCTTTAAATTGGTTATAAATGGGGAATGGAGAGAGAGAGAGAGAGAGAGAGAGAGAGAGAGAGAGAGGAAGAGGTTTAAAATGAAAGCTTTCACTGATTTGAAAGGTTATCATGAGTCAACAGTTGTGATTAAGAACCGAGATCTATCTAGGACTGTACTCTGATGGTAAGCTAAAGACTTGATCACAATGACCACAAAGAAAGAAAATTATAAGCTGTTACCGTACAAACGCGAATTTGTGCAGTAGCTGAACTTTTTAAGCCCTCATGCCCAGTCCTTGTTTTGACATAGGTTTTAGATAGATGTATACATAAATGGAAAGACTTGACTTGACTTTTCCACGATTAGACCTTTTGGTCTGTTCGCGGTTCCTATTTAAATACTGAGTTTAATTGCATGCGTGGCCGGCGTTTCTATGTGTACTAGTTTACATTTGGCATTCTGGTTCGTACATGCTTGGGCGGTTCTTCCACAATTTGTCCAGACGACTTTTGAAAGCATTAACTGTTGGTGCTGTCACCACTTCTTCTGTGAGGTATTTTCTCGTGTTCCGTCATTTCTTTGTGATTTTTTATGGGCCACACACTCAGGATTAAAGAGTAAGGTGGAAAAGAATTGTGGTTTTTTACACCATCTATGAACAGTGTTTTTTTCACACCGTCTATGAACGGTGGGAGGTTATGTTTTTTTTTACACCTAAAAACTGTGGAAAGAGTCAGTGCCATAAGTAGAAGAAACCCTGTTCAATTGTTAAAATAATAGATATAGCCTAGGCCTATAGCATGGCATTATGATTTAGTGTTTTTTTTTGTAATTCAGTTATATTTTTCAGCAATGGTGTTTGATTAGAATCTATGAAAATAGAACTTCTTTGTAAATTAGTTCTTAAAAGTTTTTAAAAGGACCGCCCAATCAATGGACTGGAGGATTTATTTATAATTTAGGGCCTATGTTTTATAACTCCTACATTAGGCTAAGTGAATTAGATTTAAATTGCTTTGAAGGTATGAGTGGGCTGATGATTGTGGGGCGATTATTGTTCAAATAGGTTGATTAAATCCTAACGGCAAATCACTTTAAAGTTTAAGTGTAGGCCACATTAAATATTATTTTAGTTGAGACTAATCTAGATCTACAACCAAAAAAGCTACCTCGGACTAGCTAGGCATAGATATTTTAAAAACTACTTTGACCAGAGTTCTCATACTTGCTTTAAAGGCTGAATCTATATTTTTTATCGCCTCAATTCTAGATAGAATCTTGATTATAGAGTTATGCCTAAGGAAGGTAGCTGCAATGACTAGATCTACTAGATCTAGGCTAGATTCTATGTCTATAATCTATAGATCTAGATCATAGAAGTGAATTAAAAAGTTATATATATCACGGACCAGATCTCTAGAATTTAGATTGTTTATTAAGGTTGTTGGATGCGATTTATCTAGTCCTACTAGATCTAGACAGTGTAGCAGGCCGAGATTCTCTAATCTCGACTCTCTGGTAGTTGCCTGAACAATCTAGAATCTATAGATCTCTAGGTCAGAGTAGCCTGGTGGATAAATCTAGCCTAGATCTCTTCATTCTAGAATCTATATTCTAGATCTAGATCTAGATATATGACTACCGCGAGAATTCATTTTTTTCGCCAGGCCAGATCTCATGGCATAGATCCCTCTAATATATCAACATTGCAATGTTAGTTTAGTGTCATTGTCTTAATTTACAAAATAAATCAAAATGTTTACCTTCAATTCGGCCAAATCCGCCATCTCTTTGACTATCCATATGAATAAATGGATAGATTCTTTTCAAGTGTGGATAAAAGTTAACTGTTCTTTAAAAACAAAAATGGATAACATTCGCCCACACTGTGAA
Source organism: Elysia chlorotica (assembly GCA_003991915.1). Classification (NCBI taxonomy): domain Eukaryota; kingdom Metazoa; phylum Mollusca; class Gastropoda; family Plakobranchidae; genus Elysia; species Elysia chlorotica. The sequence continues at coordinate 625,578 of RQTK01000031.1, read as the reverse complement.
CTAAGAGAGTTAATTTGCAAGTGCTCGCTTCTTACATCCTATATGGCACCATGTTTATTGATTACCATTAACAGATTAACATACTCCAACACAAGATATTTAAGTCTTTCTTTATTTTTTTTTTTTACATTTATAGCAATAAGGCATTCCCCTACAAGCGAATTTCGTTTCGGTGTCAAACACTGTTCATTCTTCTCAAGGGGAAAGCAATGGTAAACATTTTGCTCAGTGGATAGGCAAAGGAAGCGAGGAAGAAAATGTTTCCTAATCTAAAAATAGAACTGTCCGCCAGGCCGAGCCTCGCCACAGCCGAATATCTGCAGTTTTTTTTTATGGTATTCCGCACAGTAACATTTCATACTTTTCATACACAGACTGAATTTTTTTTAATTACTGATAATAATAATTATTATTAATATAATA
>RQTK01000031.1:561275-620458 GCA_003991915.1 Elysia chlorotica | reverse complement strand
TGAAGACTCACCAAGTTTCACATCAAAATGTTCCACCCGTCAGGCCTTCAAGACACTATATTTAGTGTGCATCTAGATCTATCATTAAGTGGCTCAAAAACGTATCCATTCATTTGTTTGATTCTTTTTACATGCTTTTTTGGAACAACTCTTGGAGATGAGCGCACAGATGATACCTTCTCCGTTGTACCTGGAGCAGGCTCTCAAAGTATTCAAGCAGAATTGGTAAAAAAAATAATATATTAAGCTTATTATACCGGTACATAAATTAAAAGGTTGAGTCTAGGAAGACCACAATCGCGGTGCTTCTAGACTCTGTCTAGGGAGGCCACGCCTTAATTTATTATTGTCATTGCAATAAATGGATGTGACAGAATTTGCGGGAATTTGCACTTTTGATATTTGATATCTTCTTTTTGTGGATAAATAAAAAGCCCTGAGCACTCTAATTCAAGAAGGGCGTATACATGTGGTCTGCCAAAAGTGTTAAACCAGAGTGTGGGGCTGACTATTACTTCCGAGTGTGAATATTGGAGTGTTGCTGCTAAGTCTGCAGTGCTCTTGGGGTGTTTGAGTTAAGATGTGAAATCATAGGAGCAGTTTGTTTGATTTGATATATGAAGAATGAAAACCCCATATTTTCTAAAGACGCAAAACACTTCTATATACAGTGGATTTAGTGTATATGATTGATCATTTATTTTTTGTTTGTTTGTTTGCTTTATGACACTGCATAGGTTTGCTTTCATTAGAAAGGAACAAATTGAAAATTTATGTTCATCGGACACGAGGTGAGTGCATTTATGTGTCCCGTGATAAAAACAAGTTGGGAGCGCTTTAACCTTAAAGTTGGCACCCCACAAAGCCAAGGTTAAATATCCCATTCTCAGTCAGTTACACCAAGAGGTTTTAAGTGAATGTATATTTTATATAAAGTCTGTATATTATTTTTTAGACAACATTTATAAGAAAGTGCTTGCTGTCTGTAATGAGTTTTAACATTTTCTGCTACTTTAAACATTTTTTTTTTCAGAAAGAGTGTTTAAAGGCTTACAGAACATACCCCCCCCCCCCCGAAAAAAAAAACCAAAAAAAAAAACCCATAAAAAACAAAACAAAAGCATAAAAACACACACAAAACAATAACAACAAATACATTAAAAAATTAAAAAGTCTTGAAAATGTTATTCTAGTATTTATAATAATTTAGACTTTTAGACACTGTACCCTTGTCAAAAAAAAAATAAGCTCATGGCTTCTTTAAAATTAAAGTAGTTTAGTTAAGACTAAGAAGAGATTTTACGGTAATGATTTTCCATTTTCCTCTTCCAACCCTCTCTGTCACTGTCTGTTTGTCTGTCTGTCTGTCTTTCTGTCTGTCTGTCTGTCTGTCTGTCTGTCTGTCTCTCTCTCTCTCTCTCTCTCTCTCTCTCTCTCTCTCTCTGTCTCAGACACAGGCACACACTAATCAGCAACAAATAGGCTTTAAAAATCTGCCTGCAGACAACCAGTACTTTATCACACTTACATCTAGATTAGAGATATATTTAAAAGCCAAGACAAAGAGGAAAGAGTACCAACTGGCTAACCTTAGAAAGTTTGAATATGGGAAAGTAAAAGTACAGATCTGGCGCATACGCACACAGTAATATTTTCCTGGTCTCCCTAGTTAATGCTAGGCAGACCACAATTGTGTGGTATCGGAAGACACTTCTTACTTTTAATGGGTCTGTGTCTTTAAACCCATCATGGGTTACAAGAGACATAATTTAAATAACATGTATTATTTGCTGTGAAGTCTACAGTGTCTTATTGTCTACAATATGTTCGTCTCTATAGGCTTCAATTTGTTTTGCAATAGATCTATCTATAGACCCAAAGCTTTAAAATTTCGAACTAAGTGATTTGTTAAGTAGACCTAACTTATTTAAATACATTATTGCAAATTTACAAGTAACAGGATTAATTATTACAAATCTCAAATTTTAAATTTTAAATATATACAGACTTAAATATGCTTCTGATAAAACTAAAAAAAAAAAAAGATCTGATGACTTCCCTTAAAGAATCGCTGCTGGTTAAATTTTACTAACATTGCAACATTGTACTCTGTTCATTTGTTGCAAAAGCAATCTCTAACATCTTCAACAAAGTTTTTTGATGCTCTCAGTCTCTGCAATGGCAAATTACCATAAATCAAACATCTCTAAGAATATTTCCCTTCCGGAGACTCTGTATGCATTGATCAGTGCAGATGTTTATTTGTAACCTTTGTTTATTTCCCAGAAAAACTACCAGTGTAAATTTATCTACTCAGCCCAAGGAGGGACCCTGGAGGTATATATATTCTTCTTTTGTTTTGTTTTGTTTTAAGCTTTTTTAACTTGCTGAAAATATTTGTTACAGCTGCTGTTTTCACTCTTACTAAAATACTTGATTATTGAACTTTGCTAAATTTTTGGGGGATGATTTTTTCTCTTAAAATTGTGGTAATTTTTGTTGCTTTTGGAAATGTTTTTTTCTTTTTTTTTTTTTTGAAGAAGGCCTGCTACATGTACATAGTTTTTATTTGATTTAAAAAATTAAAAGCATACAGCACTGAGAATGTTTGGGACTTCCCAATTTTGTAACAGGAGGAGAATTGATTTAGTGGTGTGGCTCTTCATAAGTCACTAGGAATGGCAATATGTAAAATAGGCTCCAAATAGTAAGGTAGGGCCCTTGTAACTAAGACTAAGAGCACATCTATCAAGATCTAATGTGGCTCAATAGTCATGTATGTAGACAAATTTTGAGCAAATTGTTTTTGTCATTTCTTCAGGAATGGACAGTCTCTATGGACCTTTTGGACAATGGTGGAGCTGTGGCCTGCACAGTTGAGAGAAATTCTGCTTCATACCTATTTTTTCAAGAGTTTAAGATGGAACTTACTGGTCCCTTGGTTTCCATCACTGATGTAGATGTCAAGGTATTAAAAATGTTTGACAAAAATCATGAAGAAAATAAACAAGAGTTGATTGAGTAGTTGTTGGGTATCAAACTATCAAACAGCTAAGAGTGTGATTGAAATACATGTGTATCAATTTGTGCTGATGTACATGTGGATCTATACATTAATGTACCTGTTAATGTTTTGGGATAAGCTTATTTATTGGGACTTGATAAAATGGGTTATCATTAGTTTAATAATATTGTTTTCATTGTAGTTTAGATTTGCTTCCAAAACTATAATAATTATATTTTACCAATGTTATGAATAATTATTTCATGGTTTAGAGCTACCACTCTCAGTACATTTGTAACTGCACAGAGCATTCTCTTACTTTCTCAACTTTTGGAATGAGACATTGGGATGATCAATAGCTGTATGAAAATACTACGATTTTAAACACTCCTGTTCCTTTAATAGTATTGCGCTTCAATACCTTTGAAAATGCATTTTCATCCTAGTTTTTATTTAGGCATTTGATTGATTAAATGAAGGTAAAATCTAAAATATTAAATGTCAAGTTAAATTACTGTCTGTTTTACCTCTCTGTCCTTACTGTTTGAGATGTACAATGGAATGGGCTCAAGACAAATGATATTTAAGATGAACTATGGATTTATATGAACTACTTCCGAGGTGCCAAATTCCTTTTTTTAAATTTCGGTCTCTGTATAATGTAAATGTGGGTTATATAAACTAAGGCTGTCTGAAAGACATTTATCTCAAGCGTATTTCACCAACTGCATTTAGGTTTAGAATGGAAGAAAAAAACAACAGGCTTATTTAAAATGAAATGTGAAAACATTTATAAAAGTTGTTACTTATTTCATTCTACCTTTATTTCATCTAGAATTCAAAGAGAGACAATTTAAACCTTGGAAAGGATGAATATGAACTGACTGCAAATTTCAGTAAGTATGGTTTTATATAGATACTTAGATAGTGCCATATCTCTGTGGGTTTTTGCAAATGCCCATGATTTAAAGGCGTTTATATTATAGGCTTGTTCTGTGTCCGAGTCTCTTGGTAGATAAAACACTTTTTCTGCAATTCAACCACATTGCTGGTAACCTTTTCAAAACTTTATTTGTGTTTTATGGAAGAAGAATTCATTTTTTAAGGAGGGTGTATAGTATTTCTCAGATAGTTTCAGAGAAACAGTTTGTTTCATTGTGACAATGTTCAGTTTCAAGGAGCTAACATAATGCACTAAGATATATTTATAGGGTTATTCACTTGATAAAAAAACCCAGCAAAATCAAGAAATTTATGCTTGGGTAGGAGGAGAAAAGGCCCTGGTCATACATTTCTTAATCTTGTGGTACTTCCAAGTCCATATAGTTGACTTTCTTTCATGTGAGAGAATTGAGCTATTTATTTGTGCTTTGCAATTTTTATATGAAGCAAAGAGAGAAAATAGTCTGTAGTGTAAACAAGTTACTTTGGATAAAATGAAAAATCAAGTTATCCAGATTTAAATTATATGGACTGAATTCTAGGTGCTTCAATTTTGGGAGCTTTTAATATTTATAAGTGTACAAGAATAAACAATTGCTGAAGAATCCACATGACTGATCTACCAACTTAAGGCCTTTCTGCTGATGTGTCATCAGATTTCTCTGCATGGGTTGTTCTGTAAATTATTGCAGCAAGGTGTTCCCTTCCCCCCTCTGTTATGGATCACTGCATAGATATTCCAGATTTCTTTCTGTGTATAATTTGTGTGGCATATGGGTGTTATTTTTCTTTTGAGGTCTTGCACTATTGAAGTGATTGTTTTTGGTCTCCATACTCTTACACTACAGGGGCCTGTTTCATTGCCATGTTGGCTGGTGACTGGATGTCCTGCCTTAAAGTTTACAATATGCCTAGAGTAATGCAAAACAAATAACACATGATAATGAACAAAAACGGGGCTATTTCTTGTCTTTCTTCACATTGGAAAGAAAGGTTGTGTGACTTGTACCAGCCGGACTCTCTCCAAGGTCATATCTTTTGTACATTTTTTTCCTTCGACATATTATCTACAGTATATATGGGATTCAACATACTAGCTTTTAAAAAAAATTTATCAGAAATCAATTTATTTTAATGTGGCCATTTAATCTGTATAGTCTGTTAATCTACTCCTCTTCATTAATTTTTTTTTCAGTCAAAAGTGTTGAAGGAAAGTTCAAGAACCATCTGGAGAAGGTAGCAGTCTATTCGCCTTTGTCTCGAGAAGATCTGTAAATTTCTAAACAATTTGCAGATCTAATTGGTTCTGAAATTTTATTAACTTCTCATTATGTTAAAAGTTAATTTAACCCAAGAAGTGTCAGAGGTTTGATACTGGTAGATATATATCTCATTTTGTGGTCTTAGGGTCGAGCAGACCCACCCACGATCAATTATTGTTTAAAGATTGAATATGTTAAATAAATTTGAGGAAACAAAGTACTTTTGGTTTCTTTTTCATTTTTACAAGATAACTTGTTGTATAAGGGAAACAAGAATATCAGAAACCCCAATCCAAACTCTACGTTTAACAATCATAATGATTCTTAAGATCCATGTTTATCACAATTCAACTTCAAGCCCATCTGGAGTTCAGATGCAAATTTTATAAAGATTTTTATTTTAATGATATCAAGAAAGAATTTTTGGATATTCTTCTACCATAAGTGTGGGGGAATGAAAGAAAACAAAAGACCTAAGCCAAACAAGTGGCAAATTGCTGATTTTCTTGAACCAGAAAACATAATTAATTTCACCACCACTCATGGGTGAAAAACACCCAGACTGTGAAAAATCTGCGGAATTCTTTTTATCAGTCCCAATTATAAGATGAAAACCAATATGTATTCCTCGATTTGCATTTTATGTTTCTAGTTCTATCTGTGTTGTTCGTTTTTCCTAATAATAATTTATTGATTTTTTGTGGATTTTTTTCTGAACCATATGGTTGCTGTTTATGTCCATGCTCCTGCTTCTCCTCCCTCTGCCCTTCTTCCCCTCTGCTCTTCCTCCCTCCTGCTCTTCCTCTCTCCTGCTCTTCCTCCCTTCTGCTCCTACTCTTTCTGCTCTTCTTCCCTCTGACTTTTTCTCTCTCCTCCTTTGACTTCCTCCTGTTTTTACTTCCTTCTGCTCCCCCTCCCTCCCCTTTGCTCTTCCTCCTGCTCATTGTGCATATCCTCCTACATCTTCTCCCTCTGCTGTTCCTCCTCTTCAACTTGCGCCTCCTAATCCTTCTCTTCCTCTTGTGTCTCCTCCTCTTACCCCCTTGTTTCCAACTGCGCCCCTCCTCTTCCTCCTGCTCATTTTACTGCTAATCATGTTCCTCCTCATCCTTCACCTGCTGCTCCTAGTCCCCTAGTTCATCCTGATCAAATTCATTTTCCTCTCTATCCATCTCCTTCTGCTAGTGCTACTGCTTTTCCTATTGTTCCTCTCCCTGCTCCTAGTTTTCATCTTCCTCCTACTGCTCCTTTTCGTCTTCTAGCTCCCCGTCCTGGTACTTTTCCTCTTCGCCTTCTTTCTGCACCTCCACCTCCTGCTTCTGCTGAACCTCCTCCTCTCATACTATTAGTCCTACTCTCCCTCTCCTCCTCCTACTCTTGCACATCAATATTGCACTTCATTTTTTTCCCGTTCTTTTTATTTTCTTCTTTTTCTTCTTCTTTTTCCTCCTTTTCCTCTTCTAAATAAGATCCATAAATAGAGAATATAGAATGATATAATAGCAGAGAAGATGTCCTTACATGATTGTATTTAGGTTCCCCTGCTTCTACCTACAACTTCCCCGATACTTCTTTCCTAACCACACTTATAAACAAACACACATCCCTCATTATTGCTGACAGGCTTGTCTCTTTGGTGATAGCTACCTTCAACCCCTTGATATCAGTTCTGGCTTTGGTTGTCTAATTTTAAACTAGTTTAAGAGTGTCTGGTATGAAACTTTGTTAGGCTGCCCTCACCTCTGTTTGTTGAATCCGAGGATGGATATGAGATAAGTTCGTTGTATCAAAGGCACCTTAATAAAGACAAAGAAGAAGGAAAAAATGAGGATTTTCATGTGCTCGTTGAATGGATGGTATTCTTTCAGTCCATTTTTGTTGTTTTCGAGTTCTAGTTCTGCTGAACATTGTTGCTCATGAGCACAGTGATTGAAAATGTAATTACGATCAGGATAAAACTTGTAATTGTGAATACAATACAAATTACTGCAATGTATGATGATGATCTGTTTATGAATGTGATGATGGTAAAATTCTTTTAACATAATTTCACCTGCTGTTGCATTCAATGTGTTGATAAAGTGCTTCTGGAATATATAACCTTAGACCATTTTAATATGTTAATATTCAAAAGCTTTCTTCCTCATTTGTTAAGTCTGGATAATTGGAATGATTTTCAAAGTAATAAAAATGTGTACATGTACTATGATTTTTTCTCCAAGTCATCAATCGCTCAAACAATTCATCAAAATTATTAAATATAAAACATGTTAAAGTTAAAAAGAGTTGTCTCTTTATTGCATATTGCATTCATATCTTTTGTTGTTAGCATCAATATAAAGTCTGTCATCAGCGAATTTAAATGTGCACAATATAACATCAATTGTTCTCTATAGAGGGAGGGAGAGAATTCTCTCCCTCTCTCCGGGTTTAACGTCTCCTAGGTTCCCCTGGGGGATCCTATACGGCGACATAACATCAATTGGCGACCATAAAACAATATATCTAGGTGCATGGATTGAACAGGTTTGGTTTTACAGCCTGACAAATTTTAATGGAAATAATTTTACTTTTTACCTTTTTATTATTTAAAATATAGTATCAATTGCTATAGATTCGCTGCTAAGTTTCATCAGCATATCAAAGATGGGTAACTCCATCTGCTGGCTTTATGGTGCAAAATTAGGGAAGAGAGCCAATACTTATACTATAGTCAGTCATGAGACAGGAAAAATAATGCATTGTACAATGAAATTTGCCGAAAAGTTTATTGCACCCAAAGACTGCTGTCAACTGTATTGACGTGATGGATCTAAAAATTGTAAGTTTTTTTTAGTTACAGTACAATGGAAAAATATAATATAATATAAGCTCGAAGGATTCTTAATTTATCAAAATGGGTTTGCTCTGTTTTATTCCTTGCATTCTAATGCTACTGCTCTGAGCTATAGAACAAGGTCTAACCTAGGTACATTTGCACCATGTGTTATTATAGTATTGGAAGGTAGGCCTTGTTAAGTGGAGTATGGTATACAATTGAACCAATACAGATTATGGTAACTCAAGAGAGAGATTTGGAGTTTGACATGTTGTCTTTTTATTAATCGAACAAGGAACAGGAAGTTTCATAAAGAAAATATGCATCAATAACATTCGTATGAATTTTAATTCAGTAAACTCGTAAGAACGTATATTCATAGAACAATATTAATAATGTAATTATGGTGAGATGATGTTATACTCAACACTCACCCTAAAACTCAGCTCACTCATTTCAAAATCAAGTAGTATGCAAAGGGTTAATACATAGTCTTAAAATTTAGTGAGTAGACTGTAAAGGGTTAATGATTGAAGAAGTGCTAAATGTCATTGTCAAACATTTGTAAATTTTGGTACCTAAATAAAGATGTTAAAAGACATAAAGATTGATTCTGGTTGCTCATAAAATTTATGGAATACAACATTATTATTTGGATTTGGCAATGATCTTATTTGACTTTAATCTTAATATCTTTATATGCTTGATACATTATTACAATACAAATACAAAGTGAAAGAATAAAAAAAAATATTTAAAAAAATACAAAGTCAAATTAATGCCTTAGTTGTTGCTTTTTTAAATTAATTAATTAATTAAATCTACACTACAAACAAAAACATTTAATACAGTACATGTAGGTCTAACCTACTTAAGACTTAGATGAAATTGAAAGATTGGATTTAAGATCTATTCAACTGAAATATGAATCTGGGGTTATCCTATTCAATATTTCTTAAAAGTTTGTAGCGTCATTTTTGATACTGGTTTGGTAAACATGTCAGCAATATTTGAATCAGCTGGAACATAGTCAATGGCCATTTTGTTGCTCAGAATTTCATCTCTGATAAAATGAAACTTAATATAAATGTGTTTGGATCTTTGATGCTTTACTGCTTTTTTGCCAAAGCAATCGCCACTTGATTGTCACAGAGTCATAGATACATGGATCATTTATTGATCTGATGAACCCTTCTTGAATTAGGTAAGAATCCAGAATATTATTCCAATTTCTCCCCGATTGTTTAAGCCCATAGAGACTTTTATTTAGCTTTAAAACTAAGTGTTTATTCTCACTCTTTTGTTCGAATCCTTCAGGTTGCTCAATATAGATTGCGTAATTAATGGGCGCATTTAAGAATGCTGCCTTCACATCCATTTGATGGATGTGGAAGTCATTTTCAATTGCTAATTGTGTGAACAATCTGAATTTTTATTGAACTCATTCGAGGGGTTCATTATAATCCATACCTTCCACCTGGGAGTAGTCTTTAGCAACAAAGCGATCTTTGAAAGATTCATTACCAAATTGATCAGTCTTAACAGTATAGACCCACTTTCCTCCAATACATTCTCTGCCTTCAGGCAAGGTAGAAATGTCATAGGTATTCTTCAACAGTCTTTATTTCAGTTTTCATAGCTTCATTCCATTTATCTTTGTCTTTACTGGACATGGCTTCATTATAGGTTTTTGGTATATCAAAATGTGCATAACAATAATCAGTTATCATGTTCAAAGAATTGTCATTTTCAAAATCATAATTCACATTTTCTTCTTCTTCTTTGGTGTATGCCCGCCTTCATCAAGTTGAAGATTCTGGCATTTTTGTTTCCGGTCCGGTTAGCTGTGAGCCCTACGAGTTAGAGTGAGGGGGTGTATGGGGGTGGAGGGGGAGGGGGTATTAAACAATAGTCATCAAGATATTTGGGTTTCTTTATTGTTTGTTTTTTTTTGTTGTTTTTATTTTGATGTTCATCACCATTCATTTCATCTTGCTGATGAGAAATTTCTTTATGAGAACTTTCAGTTTCATTTTCAGATTTTGCATCTCTATCATCTTTATCAAATTGGTTTTGATAGTTATCTTGACCATTTTGGTCTGGTTGTGAAACAGTTTCTCTTTAGTTTCATATGGAAGTTTTAATAGATTTTTGTGAGGTGCTCATATTTCTCATCAACAAAAATGCAATCATTTTCATCACCAGGTGGTTCTTTAGCATTGTTTTGAAAAGTTACTCATCTCACCTTCTTCACTGATTGAGTTTCAGGGAAGTAAATGAGGTAGAAAGCACTTTCTTTGTCATACCCAACAAAAATTCCTTTTTCAGTCCTAACATCAAGCTTCTTGGATTTTGTTTCAGTTTGACCAAATTTTTGTATTTTTTTTCAAAATTTGGTTTCTTACCAGTCAAGGTCTCAAAAGGAGTTTTTGTCAATCTTTTATAAAAGCATCTATTGCGAATAAACATAGCAGTAATGAGAGCATAGGACAACATTGTCATTGGTAGACCTGAATCAATTAGTAGGCATCTGGCCATTTCAAATAGCGTACGCCACTGTCTTTCCGCAGTTCCGTTTTGGTGGGGGCTAGCAACTCATTTCATGTTTAATTTTACTTGAGACTAAGATATCTTGAAATGTTTTGGATATGAATTCTCCACCACCATCTGAACAAACACATTTCATTTGTCCATAGGGTGAGATAGCAAGATATTTTTCAAATGCCTAATAGGAGTGTCACTTTTGTTTTTTAATTAGTAAACACCTGTAGCTCCAGAATAGTCATCTTCACAAACTAGAGCATACCTACATCCGTCTTTAGCCACAGGATCCACAGGGCCAGCCAGGTCGAGATAAACCTCCAGAAGTTTTTCGGACTTCAGGTTGTTGGTTTCGAGACTTTGTCATTTTCCCCAAAATACACGTTTCACAGTTCAAATCGGTTTTAGGATCTGAAATGTATATGTCACCGTTTGCAGCAAGTTTACGGATATCACCTGTGTTACAATGTCCTAGGATCTCATGCCATGCTAACAATGTTCTCTTTTCAGCCCTTTTGACTGTGTTGATGAAATATAGATTTTGCGACTTTTCAAGATTGAATGGATACTGTGATGATTCTTTTTGCTTGCAAAAAAATTTACTTGACCAATTGTGCCAATCAAACTAAACTAAAATTTAAAAAATACTCCTTAAGAATGCTTTGTGCCTCTGCTGAGTGAGGTTATCAAACTCTTTCATAAATATGTGGTTATTTGGTTCAAATTCTATAATAGAACATAACCCACAGGTGTTTTATATTTCAAGTTGTTCATTACCTGATTAAACACAAATTTGGTCTTGCTGATAAAAATGTGCTAATTTTAAAGGTAAAAGTCGTATTATTAAAAGTATTAATATGCATATCTTGCCCCTTGCATGTTTTTTACTTTTTTTCTATTCAATAATAAAGATTCTTTAAAAAAGTGCTCTTGGTGTTCCGCAAAATTGTTGACACCATGGACGTCCACATGGGGGGGGGGCTCTATAGTAGCGTATGTAATATCACTAATAAACTGCATTTAAATTTTACCTATTTACACTCCATCTATAAAAATAAAAAAAAAATACTAAAATATCATGTTGTGTGCCTGTCTCTGTGTGTATTAATATATTGCATTAAAAAAAATATCCTACTCACTGATATAATTATACCTGTTAACAAAGCTAGATAGAAAGAAAGACAGAAAGGAGACAAAGTGTTTAGAGATAGTGAGAGACTGCACGAAAAAAAGGGACACAAGAAGGAGGGAGATTCATAGGCATGGAAAGGTAGGTAAAAAGTAGCAAAGGCATGTGCTTGAGTACTAAAGAATGAAGAAGAGGAGTAGAGAGAGCAATAGAAAATGGAGGGATAAGAGAGTCAATAATATCCTATCTACGGTACTTCACAAGTTATAGAACTAGAAAATAAGGAAACCACATTGACAAAGAAAAAGGGTTCAGGCAAGCAAGACAAGAGGCAGAAATTACAAGAGGAAGAAAAAATTGAAAAGTGGAGAAAATGTTTAATTCCATTAACATCAGTCTGTTTCCATCTTAACCCTGTCATCAAAACTAAACATTTTCCACTGCGATGTACATGTCTAAATATTAGGGCCAAAAATGATACACAACATATTTTTCTCTATGATGCATTATAATCAATATTGGTAAAAAGTATCCTCAAAATAGCAGAGCGTAGTAATGTATTGACACACCATAAGGGTTAACGTCAAAACATCCTTACTTTATGTTTACCATTTATTCCATTCAACGAAAAAATGCAAAACGAAGGATGCATAATTTTAAATTCTAATAATGTCTACGTTTCTGTATCATGTATACATACTTAACTGAACAGTTTCATGTGCCTTGGACATTTTGATTCACTAACTACTGTAGCAATATTCAAAGCTGTAACTCAGAAAAAAAGGACCTTAACTTAGAGCAACTAGGGTGAATTTTTTTCTACATTTCAAATATTGCATTTCCTATTCTGGTTATTAAGAAAGAAATGCAGCACTAAATAGAGATTATCAGAACTATCGACATACATGTACATTGATATAGGCTTTAAAAGGCCATTGTTTTGTCTTTTGTCGTAGTACCTCATTAGACAGATAGTTGCATGTCGTTATCATTCAACATTGATCATCATCATCATCATCAAGTACCATGCCTCATAGCGTTGGTGATCATGTCCCTCCATATCTCTCTTTCTCTGGTTAGTTTCATCATCTCTGTAACCTTTGATATTTGTAGCCACTCCTTCATCCCGTCTGCCATTTTTTCTCTTTGCCTTCCTGGACTGCGTTTCCCATCAATCATTCCTGTTGTCACTAGATGTTCTAGTCCCTCTCTTCTCATCATGTGGCCAAAGAATGTTGTTTGCCTTTTCCTCACCTTGTTAATTATTGATGGTTTTGCTTGAGCTTCTTCTAAAACTTCTTTGTTTGATTTCTTTTCTGTCCAAGAGATGCGGAGCATTCGTCTTAAAAACCACATTTCTATTGCTTTCAGTTTCTTTTCTATCTGCTTTGACACCGTCCACGCCTCGCAACCATACATTAGAATAGGTTCTATGTAGCACTGAAGGACCCTTTTTCTTGTTTGGATGGAGATGCGCTTATTTGTTAAGATGGTTTTCATGCGCTGGAAACTTGCCTTTGACTGCGCTATGCGAGATGATATTTCGATGTTGTTTCTGCCATCGCCTGATATTATTGCCCCTAGATATTTAAAGCGGTCACTTTGTTTGAGTTTGGTTCCTTTGATATAGATGTCACTCGTCGGCGATATCTGTTCCTTGCTGATAACCATTACCTCTGTCTTTTTACTGTTCAGTTCTAATCCTTTTTTCCTGCTCTCCTCTTCTACAATGTTTACTAAATTTTGTAGATCATTGTTGTTTTCTGCTAACAATACTGTGTCGTCGGCATATCTAAGGTTGTTGATATTGTGACCTCCTACTTTTATTCCAGGATGTCCTTCTAAGTTTCGCATGATTATTTCACTGTAAAGAGAGAAAAGGTCTGGAGAGAGCACACATCCTTGTCTTACACCACGCTTTATTTGTTGGAAAGTACTGATTTCCCCATCAACTCGCATTGCTGCTGTTTGTTCCCAATATATGTTTTTGATCACCCTTAGATCCTTTCCATCCACCTTTAACTTTGTCAGTTGCGTGATTATCTCATCGTGGCGTACTCTGTCAAATGCTTTGGTGTAGTCGATAAAGCATAAATACACGTCTTTCTTCACTTCTAAAGCTCTTTCAAGCAAATTTCGGAGAATGAATATAGCATTTGTCGTTCCTTTTCCCTCTACGAATCCACATTGTTCTTCTGCTATTTCAGGTTTAATTTTATTTCTGACACGCTTCATGATAATTCTTAGAAGTATTTTGGTCATGTGGCTCATGAGGCTTATAGTTCTGTGGAGTTCACATTCTGTTGCACCTGGTTTTTTCGGTAGTGCTATGAAGATTGATTTGGTGATGTCTGCTGGAATTTGGCCTGTCTCATAGATTTCGTTCAGCAGTGAAGTGATTTTATCAATTCCATAATCGTCAAGTGCTTCTATTAAGAAAGAAATGCAGCACTAAATAGAGATTATCAGAACTATCGACATACATGTACATTGATATAGGCTTTAAAAGGCCATTGTTTTGTCTTTTGTCGTAGTACCCCATGGGAACATATTTAGAGCTTGTAATTGTCGACTTTAATCCTTTTCATTTTTATTCCAACTGAGTTTGCCCTTGCATAGATGATACCAAAATAAAAAGTCACTAACACAATTAACATGAACGTTTTCAAGATACGGCTAAGATAATAAATGTATTACAACCAAGAAAAATTTCCCTATGGGATAGTAAAGGCTTATCTTATCTTATCTTATCTATAACACATACAATTTTAAGTTATGAAAAAAATTAATTTGTTAGCTTAATTTCTCCACTTTGAAAATATGCACTATAAGCATGTTTTTAGTCACCTTCATCGCATGGACATCAAAAGGGTGTTTCCATCAATCACCTCTGTTTCAAATTAATTTTGTAACATTTTTGTTGTCATCAATATGATGACTCAAGTCTGTATCACATTGAGATGTATTTCAAGTTCTGTGGTGGTTTACAAGATTCAACTCTGATAAATTGCAAAAGTATAGCAAAACTAAATTTATTCAGTCCAACATTTATTTTACATGTATTACTATTAGCATTTCAAAGAAATCATTCAGAGTCGGGTAAACTGAAGAATTGAACCAGTATCTCCAATCTTGTTTATTTCCTTAGATTTAAGTTTTCCACTAGAAAAATATTAGCGAGTAAGGACATTCACAAATGAATCTCTAGATGCTCCAAATATTTATATGGTTAAAGTGAATATGGGTGACTATTTCTACATTCCAAAATAACATGATATTGAGTTTTACATCTACTTGTAGTCATTTCCTATGTGATCACTAGCTTAATTGCACCACAAGGGTATTCAGTCAATGTTTTCTGCAGATTCTTAACAAAAAAGAAAAACAAAACTTGGTGACACATATATATATATATATAATATAATTTCATGACATATGTATCAACTCTGGGTCACAGTGTATAGTCTGTCACATTCAAGACCATTATTCACAAGAAAGACAGGACAACACAATTTTATCAAATACAGACTGTTTGACATTACAGATAAATATGCTGTTGTTACAATGTACTAAGCAGCGTCAGCACTGTGTATAAGCTATACTTTTGACGAGCCCCAGGACTAATATTTCACAAGTTTACAAGCTACCACACAGAGAAAATGCACAGTGCGGGGATACCATGACTCTGTTTCAGCCGATCACATTAAAGTGACACCGACCCAACCAGTAGGGGATGAGGTTGCCAGAGCGGGGCTCCTGCGTCACAAGCCAATGTCCTACCCCAGGGCGATCGCATTCCCCACAGTTAAGTGAGTTATACATGTAACTCTTTCTATATCAACTTCCCAAGATGGGTGTACCTTCTTTACTCTTTCATCAATTGATGAACTGCAATCACTTTGGTATGTTTAGTGATCTTTCTTCTTTTTATATCAAATTTTTGTGCTGAGTTGACAAAATGCATCTTCCTAGTTCTTCTAAAAATGTGCATTTCATCATCTCACACTCACAGTACATGTGTTAAATATACCATGTTCACCAAAATAATCAGTCGTTTTAGATCGTAAAGATTTATCCATAAATAGTGTGCATGAGCTTTCATTGTGTCCACACTCAAGCTGTTCATGAGAGAAATAAAAAAAAAATAAAAATGCTGGAACAGTGGACAAAAAGATAGATCTTCTATGCTTAACAAGTTCATAGCCCACAACCACAAAGCATTCTCCAGCCTGGTAATGGCATAGCCTGTCTGTCACAAACACATGTTCAAGCTAAAATTTCATTACTTTTACAGCTCAATATGTCACACATATACAATAAGCAAGCACAAGTATTATATTTCTTCTCTCGTAAGCCACAGTACAGAATACAGGCACAATTGTCTGTAGCTCGTTAATTATTTGAGTACAACACCCAAGACTAAAGAATAACTGAAAATTTTAAACAACATACTTTTATAATTTAATGCAAAAAGTCATGGTACATAAGTTACAAATTCTGCAACAAAGAAGGGAAAACTTAAGCACAGAAATTGATATTTCCAGCTAAAATGAAAAAGTCAATTGGACTTATGTAAAAAAACATGAACATGAACAGAACTTACAGTTACATGGTTTTAATCAATTCAATCCAACATTAAATCTTCACTTTCATTTAGGTCTTGGTCTAAGTCTAATTCAAACTGGAAAGAGAAAAAAGACCAAGAAACAACCAACAAGCAAAACAACGAATATTATAACTGAGGACACAATTGTTGCCCATCATGCCATGATGATGAGGGTTAATGTCACAATAACCATGATTCCTAACTTTCAGTTACGTGTATAACCTTTTCATGCCATGAAACCGGAAGATATAAATTAAAAATGCCTATTCCCATACCAATATATCCAGTACAAATCTCCACAGGCACAGAGAACATAGTTTAAGACTGCTTAAGCCAGGAAAAGATACTTCGTTGGAAAGTTGTGACCGAACTTTTGCTGTAAATAGATAAGGAAGCCAAAGATTTCACAGCCATACTTCTGTATTGTAAAACAAATTATAAAATCAAAAAAAAAAAATTAAACAAAATGAAAGATAGTGAGACAATGAACTAAATATTTAGCCACAATCACATTATATTGTCCAGCAATATTCGTCTGAGGCATTATACTAAGTTGTATATTATAAGGTAATGTACATGTTATATTTCAGTTTGAATAAAGTACAGTAGGACATTGCAGTCAAGAACTTCTGTTTTTAAAAAGTTGACACTCAAAAGAGAGGAGGAAAATTAAGTGCTCGCTCTCTAATAAGCCATATTTAGGTATCTAGAAAATTTATTTCAGAGGCCCACTTTAAAAAAAAAAACATATTTAATTTCAGCAATTTGACTGGAACAAGTGAGGAATGTTTTAAAATGTTAAAAACCCCTGTCGGTAGAGAAATCAATAATTTTTTTACAATATGTGTATATGAATATTTTGGTCTTTGTCCGTAACGTCAGGGGTATTTTCTAAAAGTCATAATCCAAAACGAAACTAAATACACTAGTAATCTACGGTAAAGGAAACATGTAATTATGGTTCTCAGCAAGATCTCATCTAATTTATGTAACAAAACTACAATGTTGAGCGTCTCATTTCCTCTATAATCAGTTCTATACATTGGACCCGATTGGAAATGGAGACTCTTGAAGTATGCCATCAGCATCTTCTAAGATGCTGGTAGTCCTTACAGGCATAGGTATGGATGCTACAGCTGCCTGTATCTCTGTACTAAAATTTTGACCAAGATCTACAAAGGCAGAGTTTGAGGGGGTGTCACTTGGACAAGAATGCAAATGAGCAAATACAGAGTCTACTTCCATGCAACTGGGTTCCTGCTCTATGGAAGGAGACAAGTGGACTCTGCCCAAGGACCTTCCAGACCCTGGTTGTGGAGAATACAGAAAAGAGGGTGTTAGCGGGGAGGAAGGATTAAGATTTCTGAAGTGAGCTTGCTGAGAGGAGAGATTTGCTGTAGATGGCGCAGATAGAGTCTGTTGTACAGTGACATTTTCATAAGCAGCATCAGTGCCAAGACTCAAGCCTTCTGCTTCAAGATTCTTAGTGGAGAAATTTGGGAAAAATGATGCAACGGAAGGGCTATCTGTAAAGAAATCTGGTGTTAAAGGTCTGTCTATAAGATGTGGTGATAATGATGCAAACATAAGTGTGCTGGCTGACTGACATCTGTTGAGCATGGTTGGACGAGGGAAATCAGACATCAAGTCAAATAATGAGCTTAAAGAGTTTTCATTGTCATCAAAATCTGCTGTTGTTCCTGACAACATAGGGTTACCCTCAGCAGTAGTTGATCTGCCGGCAGAATAAACACTGGTATCTTGACTGAGTGGTTCAGACACATTTGAAGTGTTCAGATGATTATGTGCATCTTGCATGAGGGTCTCTGGCAATTCAAAACTGCTACTCGCACCAACACATTGTTTTCCAGCTTTTACATCGGCAACTTCTTCAATAATTGTTTCAATCGGAGCTTCAATAACAATTTCATCTAATTCAAAAACATTAGTAGTTTTAAGACATTTTGGATCTTCAACCTTTTTACATTTAACTCCTTTCTTCTTGCTTGAGTTTTTACTTTTACCATCATTCAAGACAACAATCCTATTTAGATCTACAGATGTATCCTCACAATCTTTAATTTTATAGTCATTTGCATTCACTTTCTCCCAAGATGCTTCCTCCACTACCTGAAAATGCGTAGAGCTGTGCTCTTTTTCCATATGCTTTTTGGCCTTGTTCTTGCTTGATAAGACCTCCCCACAGACTAAACAAGTATATCCATCAGGCTCATTGTGTCGAGCAACATGCTTCTGAATAGCCAATTGGTAGCTAGTCTTGAAAGGGCATTTAGGGCAAGCAAATCTCTTCACTTTAAGATGTTTGCTTCTTGCATGAGAAATTATTTCTGATGGGTACAGTGCAGTAAATGAGCACTGCGCACACTTGTATGGCTTGAAATCTTTATGAATCAGACTAATGTGTTTAGTTAGAGAAGAAGCGTGGCGAGTCTGAAAACCACAAATGTAACAGCACTGGGTCTTCTCTGCAGAATGCTTTTGTCTGAGATGTTTATTCAATGATCTGGCATAGGAAGAAGCAAATTTGCAGCCTTCATGAGGGCATCGGATTTTCTCACCTGAAACATCAGAAGGAAGCAAAAGTATTAAGTCAGCTAGAGCTAGAAAACTAGAAACAAAGACAGTACTATGAAAATACATTAAGCCTCAAACCTGCCAAAGTATAAGTATCTTGTTTGGTATGTTAAAAATAACAACAACACTTATCATTGCAATATAGTTTTTGCTCCATTTTTAATATTTAAACTTAATATGATTATGTTGTTGATGAAAAACTTACACATTTAACCTTTTTACAGCACAGATTCAAGGCCTTGTGTGGCATATATTTTAATTTTGTTGTATTTTCGAAAATTCATAAAAGCTTTGATATTTATAGTGGTATTTTCAAACAGAGAGTGTACAGATTGATGTAATGATGAGCTGGCACTAGCACTTATCAATGCACTAAATATGTATACTGCATGATGGGAAAAGGTTGAAGCAATATAAGCAAACCCTCATCTATTTATTTGAAATATAAAATAATAGGTTATACTAAAAGCGCATTGACAAAAATTAAAACAAAAGCCAAAAGGAAATTTTAAGTATCTTTGAATTAGTTAGAAATGAACCTGCTCTAGATCCAATACTTAACAATTTTGTGTTCAAAGATGTGAAGTTCTTGATCATTTAATGTTTATTTTTAACTCAAACTGTTCAGACCAGATGTATGGTAAAATATTATTTAGAATAAAAGACTTTATGTAAATAAGAATCAAATTAGAAGTATTTGAGAAAATCATTCACAAAAGTCATTTATATAAAAAAAAAAAAATTTATACTTCTGTACAATTGTTCTACTATGAAAAAACATAACTAGTTATGAAAATTTTTAAGAATAACAATCATTAAACTATCGCATAACTATGGATGAGACACGACCAACAACATAAGATCACTTAGAAAATGTGCATTAAATGGCATGTATTGCCTATGGATGTTAATTATTCCATAAATTACTATCTTCAAAATGATTATAAATGTTAAAGCAAAACATTTGTATGGCCTTTTACCCTTACAGAGTCCGGAAATGATATATATTAAACAAAGAGACAAAATTTAATAGACATAGATTTAAAATAAAATTGTTCACTAGGCAGCTTTTTTTGCTTTGATAATAGAAGAAAGTGAGGTGCATGTAGAGGAGGGTGAGGTTGTCACTAATGTAAGCGAAACTAGGAAAAGGTGCGGGGGGAGTGACTAGGGTGAGGCACTGGTGACTTAACACATATGTGCAGGTTTGACTTTGAGGTTCCAGAATGAGAAGATGTTTTTTGGCACCTTTCTCAATGTTTGTTTTATTTTATTTTACAGAAGATCTATTCTCAAACTTCCCATAATTATAGGGGTTCACTAATTTGCGATCTCATTTTCAAAATAAATTTCAGGGCACAAATAGAAAGAGATCCAACAGATCTTGTTATTTGTAATGTTGTTAAAAATGGTGACTGTTACTGTTTTGATTATTTAAGTTAGCTGGATGTGACAAAGACTTGATGATGTAAACATACTTTCCAAAATTGTTAAAAAAAAAAAGTTAGAGAATGTTCAATATGAAACTAGTGAGATATGACTATGTGATACTAGCAAAGTCGTGCACTGTTTCATTGGTATTGGCTTTGAAAAAATGTATTTATTGTGATGAAATTGAAAAGAGACATACATCCAGACAACATTAATTAAACAAGTAGCCTACATGTAATACCAAGACTCATTCAAGACATTGTACTAGTAAATTAATTTTTAACCTTCCCCAAAGGTGAAAATACATAAAAAAGAGTAAAAAGAGAACTAAGAAAATAACAAAACAAAACAAAAAGAAACCAAATAAGGTGTAAATGAATCGAACAAAAATCATTTACCTGTATGCTTGCGCATATGTTCCTTGAGTGACGCCATTTCTCTGGCAACATACTCACAGAGCTGACACTGCAATCTGTTTTTGGGACCTCTGTTATTTATTTCTGACAAATATAAGAAATGTGAAATTTGTAAAAAATTGTATAGTGTGAAGTAGACATAGTAATTTTATCTTTCAATTCATTAATAACATAACAATAAGTGTTATGTTGTTTCCATTGCAAATTCAACAATCATCGATAGCTAAAGTTTCAAAATATGTTTATAATATATATATGTATTTATATCATAGCTGGAGTTAAAAATATTTTGTTTAAAGAGGAGAACTATTAAGGCCCGGGTCCAGGGTCTGCAAAGGCCCCTTTGGGATCTAGGTGCACAACTCTGGTGGAGGGTTTAGGGGGGCGCTCACGAATTGGATGGTTTTAGAGGCCATTTTTTAGGACTAAGCTGAACTGAAATTGAGAATACAGTAATAATACCTTAATCAATAAGTTACAGTAAATTAAATTGATATAATAGTATTGAAGATTAGAAATTTTTTTTTCTTTTTGAAAGGCAAAATCTCTGGTGGAGGGTTTAGGGGGGCGCTCACGAATTGGAGAAATTGAGAATACAGTAATAATACCTTAATCAATAAGTTACAGTAAATTAAATTGATATAATAGTATTGAAGATTAGAATTTTTTTTCTTTTTGAAAGGAAAAATCAGTTTCTGTGGAAAAGCGAGGAACCCAAAAATGGTTTTGGTCGGCTAATATATCAGGATGATGTTCAAATTACAGGGAGATACTAGCAGTGCATCTCGTTTTGGTAAGTTTCAAAGAGATTGATTTATATACACATATATAATACAAATAATTGATCTTTACTTATATTAACTTTTTAACATAAGTGTTTCAAAGGGCGCCAGTGCACCTCTTTTTCAGATAACTGTTGTGGGTCTTTTTATGTTGTTTAAAAGATTGTTTTTTCTGTGCATGCATGTTGATAGTATTTCTTTTCTTTTATTCAGGCTTAGTTTTTTGTGTTAAAATGAAAGCTCAAACATAGTACATGTATTATAAATTATTTTATAAACATTATATATAATAAATTTATATATATAAAGAGTTTATTTCTTTTCCAAATTGCAAAAAATACTATGGGAAGTTAAAGAAAATTGTGATATAAAATTGAATCCAATGCACAGAATAACAAAAGATTTTGAGTGTTTGTTTACAGAAATAAATATTTAAAGGGACATTTCAAAGGAAAGTTATCAAGGGTTCACATTTGATTTACTAATAATTACAGTGCAGTGTATCTCACTGTTACGTTCACACTAACCTGGATGAGATGACACAATATGTTGTTCTAGGGCAGTATTTGTCTGGAACTCAGAAGCACAGATGTGACACAAAAATTTATCACACTTGTGCTTTTGTTGCAAATGAATCTTCCATTCCTTACGCCACAATGTTGAAAACTTGCAAGGATCACATTCAAAGGGATGCCCATCATTGTGCGATTTTTGGTGCCTAAGCATTTGCTTTCCTGATGATGTTTGGTGAGTGCATAACCTGCACACAAAGATGACTTTTTCATTTTTCTCTTTTTTATAACTGTCCCTGGAAAGTATGAGTTCCTCTTCACTGTCCAATTTAGATTTGGACACAGTAATTTCTTCCACACTTGGAATTGGACTCTTTACAACATTTTCAGGAGCTGTTCCATATCTCTGTTTCTCAAACTCTTTATCACTATTTTCTGCCTGATCAGAATGTATGTCCCTTGATTTCACTTGTAAATTTGAACAATTCGATCTTGAAGCTGTTTCTTCTAAATTTGTTTGACATTCTTTATTTGTGACAACATAGTAACAGGGTTTATTACTTGAGCTATCTGATCTTTCAAGATTGTTAGAAGCATTTGGAAAAGCAGAAAAAGTCAAGTCCACCAGGTGTTTCACGAAATGTTGAGGGAATACAGACTGCAACTTTGAAAACAACTTTTTATCCTCTGCTAACTTATCAAGACATCTTTTTACACTAATAAAGATACTGTAATCTGATTTATCACACACAAAATGCTTAATAGCTTCATTTTTTTCTAAAGTTTTCCGTTGAGAACAGAAATAGGAGTGTTTTTTCATTGATAATTCACTGGAGTCCGTGATAAGACCTCTACATGTCCAGCACACGTTACAGCTTTCAACTGCTTGTGATAGAGGTGTCCTGAGAGACTGTGCTGTGAAAGCCTGAACCATTTTGAGGAAGGTCTGAAAAATATAAAAAAAAAAGGTTTCTCTTGAAATAAGCTAAATGCATTTAAATAAACCAAATGGAAAGATCAAAATATTTTGTGAAGTATACATATTGTACAGAGCAAATGCATGTACCTACATGTTGCCCTCTAACAGGTAGTACATTTCTTCTGGACTATTTGATCAGCAGATTGTTTAGATACAAAGTTATTTTTTTTTTGTCCACTTCAGCCCCACCCTGCTGCTTGGGCGAGTTAATTATATTATTGCTCAATCTATGTAATAAATTATGTGATTGTTTTTTTATTACATTTTTTCCAATTCAAATTAACTTAGTATTATGTCATCCCCAACAATCCTTCAGTTCTATCACGGTACTCATTGCAAGCACCCTGTGAGATATCATTTTCTTTCTGCCGTTGAAAAGTTCATGAAGATGTAAGTGGTTAGAATATTTTTACAATGCTACTACAAGCCATTGTTTCAAACTGTAAAAATGTTAGGAGGCTTTTCAAGCAGGTCCATGTTCTATGAAATTTGTAAGATCTCTATAATGAAGTCTTATTTAAATACAGAATCGATCAAGACACTAGTAATTTCTTTGGTATTGTCTTGTTTGGACTATTGCAATTCATTGCTAGTGGGACTCTCAGATGAAAAAATTATAAAACTCAAGAAAGTGCAAAATTGTGCTGCTCGGTTGGTTCTGGGCAAGTCTAAATCGGAAAGTGCAACACATATGTTACAAACACTTCACTGGCTACCTGTCAAAGCCAGAATTGAATATAAAATTGCAGTTTTTTGTTTCAATGCACTTCAAACATCAGAACCTCTTTATTTAAAGGAATTACTATGTCCCTATGCACCTATAAGAGACTTACGGTCCCAAAATTCCAAACTCTTACAGGTACCAAGATCTAGCCTTAAGACTTATGGTGACAGAGCTTTCAGTGTTGCAGGCCCATGTGTTTGGAATTTTTTGCCTTTTTCACTGAGGTCAGCAGGCAATGTTGCAATTTTCAAAAAACACCTCAAGACATACCTATTTAAAAATTTTCTTGGTAAGTAATATCATGTCAAATTTTGCTTTTGGATATTGAGTGTCTGTGTGTGCAGTGTGTTTGTATGGGTGTAGGCGTGTCTGATGTACAATTAGTATGGACGAATGAAAGAACCTTGTAAAGCGCTTTGAGGCCTCGACATCATTCCCTTTAATTGCTTTACAAGTATCAATTATCCTACATATATACCATAAGGGTGCAATAGTAACAAATCAGTGCATTTTGACGACCGATTAATGGCACAGACAGCACTGCAATCTTTCAACTGGTGAGCAGAAGGTCTGTGGTTCAAATTTTATCTGTGCTCCTATTTCTGCGGGATAGGGATTCTTCAGAAAACCTAGCTTCAAGGGCTTGTGAAACTCACCGAAGATTTATCTTTATGATGATTGTAATTGTCAATTCATAGTCTCTTGAAAATGCCTTGTCTAAGAACTGAAGATTTATCTTTATCATCATCATCATCATCATCATCATCAGTATTTTGATTAACGTGCAGGTACTGGGGCAATATCCACATCAGTGGACCCCCTTCCAGGTAGCTGGCTTGCTGCACGCATGGCTGATCTCACACCAGATCTCCAGGTGTTTCTGTCATGAGGGTCAGTTGTTGAGAGTTTCCAGTCTTTCCGACCCCTCTCTGTCACCTGCTTCCATGTCATTCTGGGTCTCCCTTTTCCACGACTTCCTGTTACTTGCATGTCCAATGCTGTCTTGATAGCTCCGCTTGACCGTTCCACGTGGCCATACCACCGGAGTCTTCTCTCCTTCAGAATGAGGTTCATGTCCTCAAGGCCAAGAAGCGTCAATAGCTCATTTGACCTGGTGGTGGCCACATCTTCTGGCTTCACATTGCAGATCTGTCTTATCATTGCCCTGTCGTTTCTCTGCAGGCGTTGAAGGTTTGGCTTGGTCAAGGGCCATGTCTCGCTAGCATGGAGCATTGCACTCCGTACACAAGTGCTGTACACATGACCCCGCGTCTTGTATGAGAGGTGGCGAGACAAAAGAACTGGTAGTAGTTCTTTAAACTT
This sequence comes from Elysia chlorotica, assembly GCA_003991915.1. Lineage (NCBI taxonomy): Eukaryota > Metazoa > Mollusca > Gastropoda > Plakobranchidae > Elysia > Elysia chlorotica. The sequence goes on along the minus strand of RQTK01000031.1, from coordinate 595,394 downwards.
CTTCCAAACTGTCTTCACACGTGTTGTGGTTGCAAGGTCACAGCCACCAGCTGCCGAGAGCTACCCTTTATGAAGATTGTAATTGTCAATTCATAGTCTCTTGAAAATGCCTTGTCTAAGAACCGAAGATTTATCTTTATGAAGATTGTAATTGTCAATTCATAGTCTCTTGAAAATGCCTTGTCTAAGAACCTCTCAGATTCTTTCACATAATTCTTTAGTGAACCTAGGCTGCATTACACTCAACAGAGATTATTTTCTTTTTTAAACTAAAGATCACTTAATTGTTGACTTTCAATCGCATTTCCAAGTTGCAGGTTGGGACTTCCTTTGATCCTAGCTTTCCTAATAGAAATTGCAGTAGTCCCCATTTTTAACGAAACCTTGAATAACGAGAACTCTTAATAAGAGGTTTGAAAATCCCTGTTTTTCTCTCTGTTTGCGTCCTATAATCAATTTGGAAATATCTAGAACCCAAATGGGTTAACCCTGCTAATAACGAGAATCAAGCGTAGAAATTCTCTAAACTCAACGTTTTACAAATTGAGAAAGGTGCTGAAAACACCTCCTCAGACCACATGAGTGCCGTTATATTTCTCAATACCAATCCAATCCTAGTCATTGACCCCCAACATTTCGCTACTGGGCAGTGTTATCTATCTTAACACCCGTAGACGAAACTTCAGAATCTAATATATCAGTTGTCATATAGTCATCAAAATCAATGTGAAAATCATGGTCTGCATCTATTGTAGCTTCCAAGATATAACAAAGTGAAAATCTCTCTCTTATAAAAACAAAAAACACGAAACTTGCCAGAATTTTGGCAATCTCACAATGAAATAACTAAAGGCCTTCATCGCAGTGCAACAGTAAAGGACGAACTCGTTCTCATCGCAGTAAAGTGGTTAAGTTCTCTCCTCATTTAACGTTTCCCAGAAACACCTGGAGATCTGGTGTGAGATCAGCCATGCGTGCAGCAAGCCAGCTACCTGGAAGGGGGTCCACTGATGTGGATGTTGCCCTAGTACCTGCACGTTAATCAAAATACCGATGATGATGATGATGATAAAAAAGATCATTTACTATGTTAAGCAAAACAATTATAAATGGTACATAGCGTTTATATAAATAATGCCCACTATTTTGACAGAAATGAGAAATAGTGTAACATATAGTGTGTATCCTAACAAAATTTGGACAGAAACATTAGATCTAGATCTTTATCTAGTGTGTACACAGACTACGCCAAAATTTGATTGACACCAACAGAGAAATTAAAATCAAATAGGCCTAATATAAAACATTTATGAATACAACAGAGCTGTTTGGGACTCACATCAAACTCAATGAAATAGAACAAATTTATATCTTCTTCTTCTTCTTCTTCTTCCGTTTTCGATCACAGCCTCACAACTTGAGGACTTGTGTGAACTGCGCTTTTTTTTTTTTTTTTTGACTCAACAAGCACTAGTCTGATACCTTGGTATCATGTAGCTGCCGCCTGCTCTGCGTGTTCTATTGTTGTTCATAATAAGGTCTTCTGTTGGTATATGACATATATGAAGAACATCACAGTTTTTCAGTCAAAATGTAGACTTGATCTATATATATACACTCCAAGACAGCCAATGTAAATTTATCTGAACTAAAGAACCTAGATCTCGATTTAGAACCATTGCAGACCAGAGAAAACAAAACAAAACAAAACAAAATGCTAATGTTCTTCAAAGGCCTAGTTTCTTGCGAAATTGCCACTTGATGGCATCAAACAAAATTAAAGAATGCCCTGAAATTGTATTTAATGGAGTGGACTCACACATCAGTGTTGAGAAAGTGGAACACGTTCCCTTGTCCAATAAGATCTGAATGACAAAAAAAACAACAGTTTACAAGTGAAAATATGTATGATCAGTGATCAATAATAATAATAATAATAATAATAATAATAATAATAATAATAATAATAATAATAATAATAATAATAATAATAACAACAACAACTTACAAGACAATGTTACACATGTAAGTTGTTACTAAAATTGAACGTTTTAAAAGTTCACATCACGGTTAGTGTTTTGGGCTTCGTTAATTTCGCAGGTTTATCAAGTAAAAGTTGTATCCCTTAGTTTCAGATTAATCTAAATGCCAAAATAGCACAGATGTCTATTAATAGCATCTGTGCAAAAAAGCTATCATTATGTGTGTATTACGCATACCTAAATAAAGAGGAGGAGACCCAACTGTTTCAGCCTAAAATATAATCATTACAGAAAATTCGAAACATTGATTAAGCTTAATAAAATTGTATTTGTTCATTTCCTTCTCTGACCAACATTCTTTGATTAGTGTCTCCTACTCCTAGGTTCTTTGGGACATCATATAGGCATACGGCGAAGGAAAGTTATCAACGGAGAGAGCGAAGCACTCCCAAGGTTCATAAAATCTACCCTTGAAAATGATGAAGCCGGGACGACATACCTGAAAATATGTTACATTTATCTATATTTATCTATAGTTGTATCATTTTTTCGTTAAAAGTAATAATGGTATTAGTGCCAGCAGCAGCAGTAGTAGTCGTAGTATTTAGTAGTAGTACTAAGTACTATAGCGTCCTGCGCGGCGGTACGCAGTAGTAGTAGTAGTAGTAGTAGTAGTAGTAGTAGTAGTAGTAGTAGTAGTAGTATTAGAGGTAAAAGGAGTTGTTTTTGTTGATGGCATTGTTATTATTCGTTTTCTTCTCTTTCTTCTTTTCCTTTTTTCTCTTCTTCTTCTTCTTTTCCTTCTTCTTTTCTTCCCAGCCACCCCCTCCTTACCTTTCTTTGATTTACACTAGCCTAGTAACACTTCTATTTCGAAAAGTAAATAAACTCTTTGGTGGCATAGCTAGCTCTTTTGTGATAAAAAGTTTCTTAGATATAATGCCAGATTTTTTTCCCAGAGTTCATACGCGAAGGAGTAAAACTGCTATGATGTCATCTCCGTCCGTCTTGTTCTATTTTTTGTTTAAATCATCTGAGAAATTATAGAGAGTTGTCATTTATTCATTCTATGTTAATTTGAAAGTTTAAAAATTTACCTCTGCTGAAACACGCCAATATCGAAATGTAAAGAGCGGGTTAAAAATTAAATCGAAGTTCACCTGAGGTCGGGCTATTCCGAAGGTGACGTCACATGTAAACTCATAAACCTTTGGATGCTCAGGCCAACTTCGGACTTGTCTGAAGTAAACACCGAAGTGTCTACATTAAGCTCAGTGGTGACCACAAATAGAATCTTTATAATACTGGCCTTACAGCCACAAGGAGGATAACGATGTAAAACAACTGTGTTTGGGCATTGGTCTAGACTATATCACCTTGATTACAGCCAGATCTCTATATATCAAGGCATGATTTAGTATCTAGATTAAAATTATTTTGTTTACAACATAGAGGTGGAATGCGGTTCTAAAACTCATCTCGGATCTCGTCAATATCTAGATCTATATCTAATCTCTAGATCTGCCTCTAGCCTGTAGAATTGAAACCGTTGCTCAATCGCGATCCAAACTAGATATAATCTAGACAGAATAGACCACTCGCATCAAAGTCTAAAAAACATTGTCAACTATAACACCTAGCCTATATAACTAGGTCTGGTGTAGATCTAGATCTAGAATCTCTAGATTCGTGTACTAATTTAGACCTAGTCTACCCTAGATCTAGATGTAATTTAGACCACAGTATTTAGATCTAGATCTAATCATTCAACCAAAATAAAAAAAAGCCAATGGGTTCTTCAATAAAGTTGTAGATTGTTGATGCTGGTTGAAAATTGCATCAACTACGAGGAGGGCTAGTGTATTGAATTCAAACAATGGACAGTGACGATGGTTTTATGGATGGATGCGATGAATCTGATGATTCGAGAGTACTATCAGACAATGATGATGATGACGAACTACCAATGGATATGGAGCCACCTGAGGCTTCATCAAGTGAAAGAAGAGATGAAGATGACTTCGCCTATGAAGTTCTTACAGCTGATCAAATTGTAGAATTCATGGTTGATTGCATCAAAGAAGTCAACGCGGTCGTTCAGGTAAGAAATGCTTTCAATAGTCTATAGATAGATACTCACATCAGCTACAAATGTCTATGGATATTATTGTACCAACTTTTAACAAAATTTAATTTTTGTACTCTTAAATTGTGAATATTAGGTTACTTTCCTTTTTTACATGGAGATAAAGTAAAATATAACCTGTAAAGTGCGAAGCGTCAAATAACTGCCTCGCTATGAGAAAACTACAGGCCCTGCGCTAGGCTACTTCAACACTAGGCTGAACAGCTTTGGGTGCAGAGTAACTACCGTTGGTGGTGGTGCTTCATTGGTCCTTTATTCCTCCTTTCTTCAGCTCGCGAGAAACTTGCAAATGGGTATATAGGCTCTTAAAATATCAACCTATGAATTCATTGAATAGTTGGGCAGATTCTTGACCTACCAGTCACATTATGACGGTTATAAACATCACTGATCACACCCTGGATCTCTAGGAAAGGAAAGGGCTGAGGAAGTGGCAATATACCCTGTAGAGATCAAGGGTAACCTGGCAGTGTTAAGTCCCCATGTATAAACTATATAATAAAGACAGTTGAACCATTGATGTAGGGGAAGATAGTGATGAAAGCCATAAAAGTGTCAAACCCCCCTCCCAAGAGGCACAAAGACAGACAGATAGACACACACACACACACACTGATCTAAAACAGGCATCGATAAGCCACATTGCTTGTCTGATTGTGGGATTGTAATTGCAATTGGATCACTTTTACACTGTGCTGAGTTTATTTGGATAGTACAAAGTCAACACATGCTGTAACTGCAAGTGCTTCGCTTGATAATCTTTGATCAATACCGCCTCACAGTGGCTCCATCTGTCATGGTCGGCATTCTCAAGCAGACTGTACTCGACAGGTGTCCAAATATCTGGTCTGATAATTTTCTAGAAACTCTAGGGATGTAAATCTTATTAAAAATTTAAATATTACTAGCGTTGCCTTAGTAGAAACGTAAATATAGCTCAGTCTCCATTGCTCCGGGCTGAGGAGCAGGAGGTCCAAGGTTCAAATCTTTGTTATCGCGGCTCTTTTTCCATCCACTCCATTTTTCGCCCATCTCTGTAGGAAACCTATGGGACGTAACATTAGTTTGAAGATTGCATTTTTAGCAATATACGGCGCCAGATTTGTCTAGCATTAGTGCTCTTGATAGACGAGTAGGGGGCCAGAAATTTGACCCTCAGCTGATATTTCCATTTCTGTATTGTAAAACTTTCAGTTGGGGCCACAAGGGTTATAAATTCATAACCCTTTCAGTACAAAAATGGATTTGAGCTGAAACATACCACACCCACAGGTATTTAAAGTTAACTAAGACTAATTGTGATCACCTGCAGGAAATAATAATAATATTTATTGACCGCTTTCCCTTCACAAAGCTCAAAGCGCTCGACATTTTAAGCACAATCACTAAAGTGTTCAATATTATATAGAGTCATGTAGAAGCATTTACACACGCAAATCAATCACCTAAAAATTGCATAGACATATCATAAAAGGCTCTCATTCTCAAATTTAAATAATTGTTATAAACACATGTTATTAAAACTTAAGAAATAAGGATATTTTAAACACATTGATCTTATTACATGTTAATATAGATCTATCACAGAGGGTCAGAAATGGTTGAAAGATTAAGTACTAATGCTTGTGTAAAATGAGAATAGCAAAAGAGAAAGAACAGCGTTCGAGTTAAAACGAATAGCCGGTTAAATTATGTTACAGCACCATAGTTAGTTCGTTTGAGTTTTAATTTGAAAATGAGACTTTAAAAAGATGGGTTTTTAGTTTAGATTCGAAGAGTGTAAAATGTATTAACAGTATGAAGATTGAACAAAAATTTATCAAACCAACAGCTATTTAAAATTAAATGTTTGATTGTGATCACCTGTAGAAAAGAAAGTAACAACTTACTTGTCCTTTATTCCCCCCCCCCACAAAAGTAATAAATGAAGCCGAAGCAAGTTTTATGAACTAGAAACAAATTAAATATCAGCACAAAGCTAAGAGCATGCGCTAACCCGGTGAACAGTCCTGCTAGTTATCTGGGCGACTTTCAAAACACCACAGGGGTTAACTTTGTAAGCCACTATCCATGTGCAAATTAACTTTTATTCAGTTAACGCATCTTCGCCCCCCACAAGTATAGTTCTTATACGCCTAACACCAAGATTGGGCAGTCGTTGACAGCTGACAAAGTGATGGGGTCTGGTATACTACCCTCGCAAACACAGTCTGGCACTTGCTAGTTGACCCATTTGATGCCAGGGTTAAAAGATCAACGGTGTGTGCCTGATCGCTCTTCAAGGTTTGAATTTATAGTCCAATAAAATGCCGTCCTGTCCAACATAGTCCAAGTTTTATGGCATTGCTGCAAACTACAGGCTGTCCAACTTACAGGATATGGAGTTTGCGGAAGCACAAACAGCCCTTCAGAAGTTTACAAAGAACATCCATGTGCATTCCAGAAAAATGTGATGTTTTTAATTTTTTCAACCAATTAGTGTGTTTACACCAAAACAAAACTTCTCTGTCGATTTCAAGATGGTGGATTACCATTTAAACTTTTTTTTTTTTAATAGGCACAGTACTTTATTTTAAAAAAAAATCTAAATTTTTATATTTTATTTTATAAATTTTCAATATTAAAAGCACCATATATAGAAAAATATAGAAGCTTTCATCAGAGAATGTGAAAAAGTGAAAGTTTTTCAGGCTAGGATTTAAGGTAGTTGCTTCTTTCTTTAAACCTGAGTTAAAAAATCAATGTAACATTGCTCAACCGCCTTGATTTCAATGAAGAAATAGAATGAGCATTCATCATGCCAGCTCCCCGTATCATATCAATAGCACTATGAGCTCTTTTTATGAAACGTCCCACTAAATGTATAGTATCAGTGACTCTCAGGTATCATCGTTAAAACAAGTTTTAATTTCTTTACTGTTGGACTTATGAGCGTAAATTTGATAAATAATCTGTAAGAAGCTAACGTCTTATCTAATTCCATAAGGTAAAATGTATTTGTTTTCTTTCAGATTCCTGCCACAATCACTCGCATTCTTCTAAACCATTTCAACTGGGACAAAGAAAAGCTTATGGAAAGGTGAATATATGTCGGTTATCATTGATGCCTTTAAGTGCCTTTGTAACTAGACACTATACTGAATATGGGGCCCTCCTGGGGAACATAGGAGAAGTTAAGCGCAGAGAGAGAGAGAGAGCTTCACTCTCTCCGCCATCATTCACAGTCTTCTGATACTTTTTGCTTTAAAAGAGGTATGAACAAATATTTTTTCTTATTTACTCAATTGCAAATTTAATTACAGATGTTTTGACTGAGATCTTACTGTTATGAGGCTTCAAATGAGTTGAGGAATGTTATACTTGTCTTAAAGTAGTTTCTTTTCTTTTAGGTATTATGATGGTGATCAAGACAAATTATTTTCTGAGGCTCATGTTGTTAGTCCACATCGTCGTGATCCTGCCAAAACTGCAAGGGTAAATCCTATTTTTCTTTTTTAACCAACTGAGGTTTTTGTTTTCTCAATTAAGCCTTTTGAAACAGCTTCACATTTGAAATATTTACAACCTCTTTCAGCGTAGTCTGGAGATATTACAAACTTCAGTCAACTTTTTATGTTCATGACCATGAAAGCCTTCCCAAGCCTGGCAAGGTGTAAAGTTACTTTCTTTTTTAATTGTTTCCTTAGCAAAACATTATCTTTATATTGTTGACTGCTTAGTTCTCTTAGATAAAGATCTTATAATTTTAATAATAATTTGATTAATTACATCTGGTCAACCGAGAACTATCAAAATCAACTTCCTCACAAAATAATACAGTACTTTAGGATTATAAAGCAGGTATGTTGCTCTTTGTGGATTTTGAATTTTGAAACAGCACCTTTGGAAATAAGAAAACAAAAATTAAAAAATACAATAAATGTATATTTTGGAATCATGAAATTGCATTGAAACTATGCTGATCTGCTAAATTGTAAATACATTCTTTTATTTTTGTATGTATTAATTTTTTTTCCCCTTTTATAAATATTTCAGATTGCAATATAGATAATAGTATAGTAGCCAAGTAATCCAATAAAGCATCTTCAAGCCAATCATTGCAACATTTTGAGTCACCAAATAAGATCAGTTCAGTTTCCTTATGTTGTTATAGAAAAAAAATTTTCCTCAGAAGCCTTGCCACTTTCCACATTGGCCTCTTACATAACGTGTAACATTTCCTCATTTCAAGTTATTGAAAGGTATCAAAGAACGATCAAGCAATTCTTTTATCAAGCTCTTACTAAATTTAACCATGCAGCTCTCTGTATTGGTTTGTTCATAAATATAAAAGACTGATTTTATTTGTGCATGTCCTTTTTTTTTCTTGCAGCGATCAGGACGCAACACTGTTCAAGAAGAAAATCTTCTATGTGAGATATGCTTCTTCTCTAAAGCATTAAATGTGAGTTGGTTTTTTAAAACTTATTTTAAAATTATTTGTGATAATTTTAAAGGATAGTGATTAAAAAAAATTCCATTTAATTTGTACAATTTATCTCAAAGCGTTTTTGTCCGTATAGAATCAAAAAAACAAAATATCTCTTGTATCATTACCATTATTAAAGCAGAGCTGCCAACCAGTAAGCTTTGGCATAATTTCGTATGCCTCTTTCTCCTCAAATATGACTTTTCGCACAAGCCTATATTTTTTGCATGACTAAATATATTTGAACTATGGCTGCAATTTTTCTGTTAACCCTCGTAGTGTTTACAGCCGATTAAATTCAGACCGTAATTATAGAAGGATAAACAAAGTTTCGTGCACGCAAGAAAATTAGGAACCATGTACATTTTTTTAAGCTGTCGTATGCGATACTTTCCTTTGTTTTTATACTTGCCATTGTGTTAGCGAGATTGAGACAGTCAACATTGAACAACATCAACGATATCGATCGACCCCAACGCTTTGTTTTGTTTCTCGTTTATTATACGTCTGAAACTCTAAATAATAGTACCCATCTCTCTATCTTCACATCGAGATCTCTGCCATCCCATTTTCAACCAAGTAATGCTTCTGGTTGCGTTTGATCTTAACCTACTTTGTGTTGACCATGGAATAGGTCTTTCGCGGAATCATATGTTCCTATGTGCGTTTACTAACAAGGGACATAGATCTAGTTAATCAGTCCGAAGACCAATCTTTACATCTTTGCGCCCAGTCCTCGCCTTCGTCAATTTATTGTGAATCATGTACACTAATCTACTCCTGCCGTCCTTTCTAACTTATGATTCTTGATGTTCTTATGTCGTTGATAATGTTCACTTTCACGCAAATCACAGGCTCTACTACTGTAGTGTTCTTTTACATTCTGCAAGTTACGTAGATTAAGTTCACAGCAGAAATCTGGTTCTAGTAGATCTATTTTAGCTCTACGAACGACCAACATAGTTACGATCAAACTTTGAGTAGACTACATCTAACCATATTTAGTGTAGATCTAGATTTTTCCCAGTGTGTATACATCTTGTCAAGCCACATTGAATACGGTTTCCGTTCTAGTTTCAATACCAAATTTTACACTAGCGTGAAACGACAGTGCTATTATTGTTACAAACCACAACTTCTAAATCTGCTGCTGCTATAACTACCACTACTACTACTACTACTACTACTACTACTACTACTACTACTACTACTACTACTACTACTACTACTACTACTACAACAACTACTTATACTATTACTACTACTGCCACTTTTACTTTGAAAAACTCCTCCACTCAAATATTCAAACTTCTAATGAATTATTTATTGATTGTACATTCAAAATTAGTTTATAGATGACCATGCTGCAGGCCAAAAGTGAACTACTAATTAAATTAAATTTTTTTTGTGTGATTCTGATCGTACACTATAAAGCATTTATTTCCTGCATTCTCTACCTGATTTGGTAATTAATATACAAAAATGATGCAACACCTGACAAGGAAAAGTCTGAAGAATCGTTGTAAAAAGTAAGGTATCTAGGAGCAATACCTTGGTTTCCATATCTGCAGCACTTGGGGTGGCAGAAAACTTTTGTTAAGGGTACATTTTGCAGGCCAATTTTGAGTTCAGACCTTTGCTTGCAGGCCAAAGTGACTCAGCCTGCTTGCGCCCATTTTACATGCTTTAAAAAAAATTTTTTTTCCATTGCAATAGATAATTTGTGGAACAAAGGTCTATTTCAAAACTTCACTAATAATTAATGTGAGCACAGTTTTATGTGCTCATTTTTTGTTATTTATGCTTCTTCAAAAAGGCTTGTTATTTATCAGGACATGAAAGGTCTTGAATGCGGTCATCGGTTCTGTGCTCAGTGCTGGGCTGAGTACTTGACATCAAAGATCATGGATGAAGGCATGGGTCAAACCATTTCCTGCGCTGCTTACGGCTGTGATATTTTAGTTGATGACAAGAATGTAATGTAAGTTTTCAAAAGAGCTGCTCAAATTTCTAAAATATCTTATGTCATTTTCAGTTTACCAAGTTGAGTACCTATGCATGATTTTGTTGACTTATAAAAAAAAGTATATTTATGAGATACTAAATGGTAACCTTCAAGATGATTTAATTATAATTGTCCAGCAATGTTTCGTTTTTTTTTTTTTTTCTTGATATATAATACTTTTTCTTTGACATTCTTTTTCAGGGACCTTATCAAAGATCAAAGAGTAAAATTGAAATACCAGCAAATCATAACAAATAGTTTTGTAGAGGTAAGGATACTGATATATATATATATATATATATATATAAAGAGATATGTTAAGTACCTCTAAACATGGATTTTTGTTGCTTTTTATTAAACAATATGAATCCATACAAAGCATAATCATGGTCTAATAGATAAAAGTCCTTCAACAGCATCTTTCCTCTTTATGTGTCACATCTGTTACAGTCATTGGGGATCATGTTCCTATGCTTCTTTATCTTATCATTTGCCGTCTGCTCAATCAGACTGTCTGTATATTTTTTGTGCGGGGTATCTCTCTGCTTTTCATGCCCTCTATTTTTTCATGCACTATGTCTTTTACTTGTCTATCTAGTTGTTTTGTATGCATTAATAATTTTTGTATTGATTTTTAGTGCAACAGGTTATTGAGATGGTGTCCAGCCCCGGACTGCGGTCATGCAATCAAGGTGGCTCACCACGATGCAAAGGCTGTGACCTGTCATTGTGGCCATACATTTTGGTGAGGCTTTTTCTGTTTCAAAGTTTTTATTTAAGTGCTGCACAATCATAGAACATAAGTAAAAATCAAACCCTTTTTTTTTTTTTTTCTAAATTTGTCAGTCTGTTAATGAGACAATATATCATTATATGGTGTTCATCTAACCCCCCCCCCAAAAAAAAAAAAGCAACAAACAAAAAAACAGTGTGAAAATAAATAAGTGGAGTTGACTTATTGTACAAAAAAGATTATGGTAGTTAGATTTTTTCTTCTTTTGCTTCCCCCCAAAAATGGTAGGTTACCTTATTGGCAAATTTTTATACTACAAAATTATCTTAATGAAATGCAAGAACACTATATTTTTCAGTGCGGATTTGGGAATAAAACAAACAAACTAGTTAACAATTATATTTTTTTATCTGTCAGACATATTTTGTCCTTTTATATTTATGATGTTTCGGTTGCTGTTTTTCTGTCCTGGATGATCTTTTAAACTACTTACTTTGTCATCAGTTTTTCGTGCGGTGAAAACTGGCATGATCCGGTGCGTTGCAAGTGGCTGAAGCAGTGGATTAAGAAATGTGATGATGATAGTGAAACATCAAACTGGATTGCTGCTAACACAAAGGTTCACTGTTTGCTGTTAAAATTTTCAAAACTTTCATATACATCATGATTATGTGAATTTATCAGTTAATAAATGCCAGACAAATACTTTATGTTTAATTTTGTACTAATGTATTTTAACTTGAAGCATTTCTTGAAAGAGTCATATCTTTGTATATTTTATGTTCTGTATTATGTTTGGTGTATATAAGCATATTTTAAAGAGAAACATTTTCAGTGTGCAGAAAAATCTGTGATAAAACATGTTAATGCTTTATTACAGGAGTGCCCTAAGTGTCACGTTACGATAGAGAAAGATGGCGGCTGCAACCACATGGTCTGTAAAAATCAGAACTGTAAGGCTGATTTCTGTTGGGTCTGCCTTGGTCCCTGGGAACCCCATGGCTCCTCATGGTATGAAAATATATTTTTTTATGGTTGAACTATTTGATCTTATGTTTCCTACCTTTAGCCAATGACCAACAAAAGTGTCCTTTATGGTAATTTTTTTAAATTACATTTGGACAACAGCATTTACAGATATTTATTTTCCATCTGAAAGTATAAAAAAGTTATAACTGGTTTAAAAATTATGATAATGGCTTGTGTTGTGCAAACTAAATGAGATTTGGAATATGCCCTATTCCAAGCATCAACTCAACAGAGTCCGATTTGTATGAGTAAGCAGCATTTATTTGAAAGATAGAAAGCTGAAGTTTTGTTATGTGCAAAATTGTGTATTCTATCTTTATTGGTTCAAAAGATATAAGTTTTGGAAAAACCCTAAAAGTCGTGCGATATCATGAGCATTGCTGGCAAAATACTGTGACTCCGATGAGTTAAAGAATTAAGAATTACTGCAGGTACTTGTACAGCAAAAAGTATAGTAGGTTGTGAATTTTGACTGAAAGGCTGCATTGTCCAACATATTTGGACCAATAATCTACCAAAGCTCCATCCAAAAATGTTTCATGTTATCCTAGGTCGAAGGATGTAACCATTGATTTTTAAACGGTTATAATGAGTTTTATCCAGGGATATGCTATAAAAAGTTAATAAATTCTCTATATTAAACAATATAAGACACTAAAAAAGTGCAATAATGTCAGAAAATCATGACTATTACTATTTTTATGCTTTTAGGAAAGTGGTCATTTGTTTAGTAATGGGAAATCACTATATTTCCATCGATAAAGATGTCAATTTGAATGTCTAATAATAAATATAATATTATATCTCTATTAAAAGTGATGTGAAGGCTTTTCCTCTTCTTTGACCTTATCAGAAACATTAAATCATTTATCTTCCAAAGCTAAAAACATTATAATTAGTGTGAAGCAGATATAGATTATTATGACCCATTACTGGTTTTGGTTTAATTTATGGAAAGATTTTGTTTGTTTGTTTGTTGTTGTTTATTTAAGGTACAACTGTAATAGGTACAATGAAGATGATGCTAAAAAAGCTAGGGACAGCCAAGAGGTAAGTTCAAGCATGTTTTTTGTCAGACTTTATAGAATATGATTCCCTCAATTATGATTTATCAATTCAGTTTTTTGTAGGTTTTACTTGAAAATGTCTTTGCTTATTGCAGGAAAGTTATTCTTGTTGCCTGGCTACACATTTTTACACCTGAAGACATTGTTCATGATATAAGCATAATAAAAAAAAAAAAAGGATGTCATGTAAATTTGTTCAATGCAATTTTTATCGCAACAAAAATTGCTTGTTACCTATTCATATTTTTAGAATTCACTTAATGTAAGATTAGAAAAAAAAAGTAACCTTAAATTAAATGTATCATCATGCAATTTAAAACCAAAAAAAGTCCATGGATTATTGTACAGGTATTATTAGACAGCCAATGTATAGAAAAAGGTACCTCAAACTGATTTTTCTAATTCATTGAAATATTTCAACCAGTGCGTAGAGTTTTTGTTTCTGAGCATAGGAGTGAAAATTTTAAGGCTGTACTTCAATCCAAAGCAGAGATATGGCATTTTGAATTTTGATGGTTACACAATTTTTTATAACCTAACAGAGACGCCATTTTGAGCCCACATAAAACAAAAATTAAACATACCACAGCCCCCCAAAAATTGCTGAACACAAGCATACGCCTATATATAACATATTCAATTTTGTTCAATTTATAATCCAACCAATTAAACCCGGCTCGCCAGTTGACTGCCTCGCTGTGAAAGAACTACTCGTTTCGCTTGCGGCTACTTTACTGACTTAGACTGACAAGGGTCAATATTCATAAAGCATATGTTCTATTTCCTGCAAAATACTGTCAGTAAAATAAAGTTAATTTTTTAAACATTTTTTAATAACTGACCATTAAGGTTCTGTCTAATTTTGTTTAAAAATATGATTGTATGAAAACATGATTGATGAGAAAGCTGATGCACCTCTGTTAGTAAAGACCACCCTTTGTTTGCGTACGTCGTACAGAACAGAACAGGCAGATTAAAACAATTGATATCATTTTAGCATAACTGCATAAATTGTGAGACAAGCCTTTTCTTTTTAATTGTTTAACATTCAACTCAGAAAATTATAAAAAATTTTGTAGCCTAAGTTTTCCCGCTGAGTTAGAGTTAGACAATCAGTTCTGAGTGCTTCTCGATCTCAGTGTAAGAATCTGATTGTGGTAAATCTGTGCCCGTAGCAGAGCTGCCTACCCTCCCGCTTTTGGTGGGATTATCCCGCTTTTTGGGATTCCCCCCGCTTTCCCGTGCACGTGGTGCAAAATCCCGTTTTTTACATTTACGGGACGTATCTGGTTGAAAAAAATACGTATATGACGGTATTCAGCTAAAAATCGGATGTCCCGTCGATCGCTCAGTAGTTGCTGCCATTTTCGGCAATAACGTCCGGTTAGCCCAGCCGTTAACACAGCCCATTTAACATCTCATAAGGAGCGTAGGGATCGGCCGAGTCTCTTATCAACTTGTAGATTCAACGTTCACTCGCGGCTCTTTCGGTAAAAAAATATGGTAAATGGTGCACCACTATATCGGCAATTATGCTTCCGTCGGCGGCGACTGTCCATCCGGGAATCCCATAGCTTTGTTTACTACTGCTTTTTTTTTAGTTTGTTTTCATATTATCCAGTTTTGGGGCGACAAGTTACACTGATTTAGACCTCAAACCAAGATTGATTTAGACTTCAAACCACCTTCGCTGTCAAGCACCGGTCCCCTCACAGTTCTTACTATCATGATCAGATAAACAATTTCGTATTTTGTAGGGCTAGGCACAATCGCGGCTACTCTTTCACACAGTTATTTATTTACACACACATTTTCACGCATCCTTGTTGGGCGGCGCATTATTGCATGTGCTCAAAGATGTTACATACCGCACATTATCTTCTGTCCACTTTTGTTGGTTATTGTATATTAAAATATCAAGAAAAATTGGCTACTTAAAAAAGAAATAATTATTTCTAGGCTAAATTACTTTAATTCTCTTCACAGCTTTCACTTCTCTATATAAATCTTGCTTATATATCGTCGTCGGGATTCGGGAACATAGACCTGAGCTTAATCTAGATCTGGTATTATAAACGGATGATTGCTGTTGCCTGTCGCTAATGTGTTGCAACTCGAGCCAAACTGATGCCACCGTTATCGATTAGAATGATTATTATTGTTAAAAAAACTATTTTGATGGTGATCATTTTAATTACCCTTATGGGTACCTAGATTTTCAATCATTATCGTACACTTACGATCTTTTTGGCGACGCCCGATTTGCGGTATTCCCCGTTAAATTGCCGATGGAATAGATACATCCAAACAAACCTATCTGTCGTTCCGAAGTGACACTACATCTAATGAAGGTGAATCTAGATCTAGATTGTAGCTTTATATTATAAATCTAGTTTGACATACGATGGTATAGATCTACATGTAGATCTAATTCTGATAAAAATCGAGAACTAGTGTAGCTGATCTTGATGGGCGAACTGGCTCAAGTGCCAGATCGTCTGGTTCTCACTCTCAGTGCCTAGTTTGAGGCCGACGGTTGGGCAAATTAAATGTCGGATTTGTACCCTACTGGTTACTTCAGTCAATGACTATGGTATTAGTTCCAATTGCTTTGGGCATGCTAGAAAGTTTATATTCTTTATTCAACCATCTTAAAATAGTTTTAGTTTATGCAAAGCCTGGATATTGCTGTTTCTGACACAAGAGATAAAAATTAACAAAATTTCCACACAAAAAAAAGATCAAAACAAAAACACATTCAATGGTTTTTATGGTTGTGAACATAGTTTAGCGTCTTATTTTATTGTAAAAACCGATTTTATAATGATCTGGAAGAGTGTCTAATGTGATATGTCAGATTATGTTAATTGCCAAAAATTTCATTAATTGACATAAATGTATAAATAAAACAATACACATTTATCTAGCTATTGTTGCTTTATGTACCTAAGAAAATATAAAGCCGAAAACATAATTTTGATACTACATTTTCACAGAGTTAAATCAGACATTTTTGTATAAGATTTTTTTCTTTTTTTCCCATGAACCTGGAGTTAATTGTCACAAACTTCAAAAAAGGTATTGGCAGTAATAATTAGCCTTTTGAACTAATTGCCCACCCAAATAGATACTCTAGGACCAGAAAATTAAAAGAAATAAGTATCTGATGTGACGCCACTTAAATTTTTCGTACAAGTCCATTGTGGTTTGTAGACAGTAAATTTTCAAATAAGATATAATTTTTTTTTCACCACATGTACATATGAGTATTTATTACACAGCGATTACAGCTGTTTCATTTGTAAGGCTCCTTGAACCAATTTGTACAGTATCATACCATGTAACAATAACAAAGATATAATCCATGTATTACACCGGAGATAATATTCAATTTTAACTCGGTTGTTTTTAGATTAACGTAAGATACAAAACATGGTTATACACACAGATGAGTCATCTGTGATATTTTCTTTAGAAGTTCGTAACAAACGACGACTCCTCAACAATAAATG
The DNA here is from genome assembly GCA_003991915.1 of Elysia chlorotica. Classification (NCBI taxonomy): domain Eukaryota; kingdom Metazoa; phylum Mollusca; class Gastropoda; family Plakobranchidae; genus Elysia; species Elysia chlorotica. The sequence continues at coordinate 578,452 of RQTK01000031.1, read as the reverse complement.
TCAAGTACAGTTCAACCAGAGCAATAAATGCAATCACTCACTACTATTCACTGTTAATAAAAAAAATAAAGTAAAATAGACAATGGACTAAAATAACTAACCGTAAAGAGACGATCAGTGCATTTTTTCTAATTTGACATAACGTATTTACAACATGGTAATGCAAGCAAAAAGAGGAAATGACAAAATAGCAAAGTCAATGAGAAAGTTCCCGTTTAAACAGAATGAAGATGAGAATCAACTTAAGATTTAACAATCACAATCCGATAAACCGAAACCTATTAAACGGACATGTAGAACAAAACAACTCACTTGACCGACTAAAACAAAAACCCAAAGATCAACATACAACACACCTTACATACTCACGCCGTGTAAAGAATGCGTTACAAGGAATGTCTTCTATTTCAACCACCAATAAAAATTGGACAAGGGACCTTCAAGTCACGTACAACCCTTGTAACAATTAAATACACAGTATGTTCGAAAACAATAGATACACACGAAACAAAACCAAACAAAGGAAAAAAAACCCTAAAGCGAAAAATGAATTAAAAACGCTCAAGGAAAAGAACGTATATATTACACAGAAGAAATTCAAAAAGAAACTCAATCAATGACAAACAAACTGCCCAAACGGCCCTCAAAATGACACCAACCGTCACTTACACAATGTGCACAAACACCAATCTTCACAACCGCGCAACCCAAAGGCGCATGATACCACTAACACCACCAACGCACCAATTCAAAACACCAAAAGAGTCCAACTGACTCAAACAACCACCACGAGAAACTCCTCCAACCAGCTCAAAAACAAGCCTCAAACGACCTTTCAAAGGCACAACAATTCAAATTCAACTGGTCACCTCAAAATAAAAGACCAACGACCTCCATAAAACACCAATAAGAACCGAGCTCGTAACTCAAAATTCAGACCACAGCAACCTTTAAAACTGACTTTCAAAGGTGCAAAAAATCAACCAAATCGAAATCGCAAAACTATACTATAAGCAATAGTATCCACATTAAACACGTAACAACAATAAAATGCACTTACTTCGAATCCTGTTTCAGTTGGAGAAAAAAAATAAACTTACTCAGGCGTGAAGACTCACTGTTCACTATCGAGGTGATACTAGCACAAAATAACACACAACATCGTAGGCACCTATTAGACTCGACAAAGACAAAAATCACGTTAGAACATGGTCGTAAAAATAGAAAAATAATCAAATTTTCATGAGTCAATATTCTTTTACTTATTAATTTCTTCTATTTAGTTTTTAGTATTCAAATAAAATTTACCTTTTTTTAGTGTCCCCTCCAGTTATGTTAGGGCATAGCTCAGCGGAGAATAACAAATGAGCAAACAAACACATTGACTGCATTAAAAAAAAGTTTATTAATTAGAATAGAATGATATTAAAGTGCATTTTAAATACGAAAAATACTTCTACTATAACATCTATTACAAATACAACATAAACGTTAACGTACCTAACATTACATACCGCACAAGAACAGGACCCGACCAAAAGTGCCGAGATCCCAAATCTCTTCTCTATTTAAAGGTAACATTCGAACTTTCTAGAAACCGCATTACTGACAAAAGCTCACAATGAACACAGATCATGAATACACAAAAAACCAACAAACACAGAACCGGTTCAAAGACACGCACAATGACATTTACAAAACACTATTCAAAATATAACACATGAAAAGCTATCCTAACAACTAGTTTTGGAAATGATTCCCAATTAAAAAACTGGGAAATGATTGCTTCCAATTAAAAAACTGATTATCTCATGTCCAAATGCTTCAGGATATTAGCTAACACAACACACTACACGATTCCTAATTAAAAGGCTTGAATATTTAATAAGTTATAAAGTCTTGAAAATGTCCTGTTCGGAAATAGCACCTTTTGACTTGACCCCATATGTAACTTTTGTTTAGACATTCCTTCTATATCTCTGTAAAAAAACGTTTGTCATTGTCGATTTTTTGATACCTGTGACTATTTAATAAGCCGAAAGTTACTTTGCGTGGAAGATGAAGTTCTGAACTATTCATATCCCACACATTCAGAAATCAGTTTGTCACGGGATGATCATGCTGGTCGTGTAAATAAAGCGAGGGTAGAAATTTCACAAGATTCAGCTTGTGTTCGCGCTGGAAATCCTGATTTGGGTGTTTCTTCACAAAACCGTAACTTTTTTATAGTTTATCATAGAAAATATATTCTACCACCATCTTAAAGATAAAGAATAGATATTTCCAACCGTATTGGGCGCTTGATATTGTAAGCGTATCTCGATATTTTTATCTGAGTGAGAAGTTGGTCATATATAGAACAATCCTAATAACGGGATTTGGCGTCAGTTTTAAGTGCCTTATAGAATATGCATGATCATACAGTAGATTGAAGAAAACTGCAAGACAAAGAAAAACACTGAACTTCTTTTTGTTAAAAAAATACAATACTTACTTTATGATTTGTGCTTAGTTTGAATTCGCTTTTAATTTTAAAACATTTTTATATTATCTATTCTATCGAGCAGAAAGGCAATATGGATTGTTTAATTATTGGAGGTTTACAAAGGATGGTTGATGCAACTCTCTTTGCTTTACATGTAATTATTTTGTTTATAATTTCTATGCAACTACCTCTTCCAGAGATCCAGAGCAGCTCTGCAGCGGTACCTCTTCTACTGCAACAGATACATGAACCACATGCAAAGCCTCAAATTTGAACATGCGGTAATTAATTCCATTTCCAATGCAATTCTGCTATCTATCTGTCTGTGTCTCTGTCTGCAAATGTGTGACAAGTAGGAAAGAAAAAAATTACTAATATCAACTTTTTTTGGCAGTGCATGGTCCGGGATGGGGACACATAGCCTGCTTAACAATGTGGTAATGGGCTTAATATCAATGACTGCTTATCATTCTGTTCAAACATCTATCCACTGAATATTTGAAAAATTGAATAAGAATTTAATCTGATCTATGATAAGCAGAGACTGTCCTTAACGATCAAATCATGTTTCTTTTTATCTTCCCAGCTTTATCAATCGATCAAGACAAAAATGGAGGAGATGCAACAACATAATATGTCATGGATTGAGGTTCAGTTTCTGAAAAAGGCTGTTGATGTGCTTTGTCTATGTAGACAGACTCTGATGTACACATATGTGTTTGCATTCTATCTGAAAAAGAATAATCAGTCTATTATATTTGAGGTAATTTTATTGCACATGTTATTATTGCATACAGAAAAAAAAATTAAGGTAAACATATCAAAGAAGCTGATTTTGGGAGGTATAGTGGGGAAATAACACAAAAATGAATTCCTACAATCTTTATACTTTTCTACAACAATATTTTGGTCTACAGTGGAAAACACTTAAACCGAAAATAGCCAGAACTAAAAAACGGCTAAAACAAACAGAATACAAAATAATTGCTGTTTTCCTTCTTTTTCCCTGTTATAAAACCTACAGTAAATCAAAATCGTCGGCCAGCATACTATCGGTAAACCGAAAGAGGAAATTACTGTCTTCATCTCACTGGCTGGTAGATTCTTTCGAAAAAATCGGTTCATTTGGACCCACTTTTCTCTCCCTTATGCAATGCAGTACCCCTGCCAGTAATGAGTTATCAAATCTGTCACCCTTCGCTACATAATCAGCCATAGCAATAGACTTACAGTTACATGCTGCTTATCGCAAGCCATCTGGACCTTGCCCAATGCAGTCTCCAACACTAAATATGCAAAGCCAAGTAAACGTTGTAGCATCATAAAAGTTATAAGCTGATCAGCGCGAGCCATCTTAACCTAGCCTAACACAGTCTGTATCACCGAATGTGCAAAGTCGAGCAAAAATGCCGCTTCGATGAAATTCGCTTGGAAACAGCGAGATTGAGACACAGTAACTCAGTAAAGCCCCTTTAAAAAAACAAACAAAACAAAACGTAAGAACCCATCTGCTTTAGAACCCGTTTTTTGTGCCTCCCGCGGGGTGGTATCTTAGGCGGAGACTACTTTATTAAGAAAGAGAGAGAGGCGGAGACGAAGACAGACAGGCAGGCAGATAAAGAGGAATCATAATTTAAGCAACCCTTTTAGTGTTTTAGACAGTATGCCTGCTGTCACTCTTAAACAACCTAACCAGACAAACAAAAATATGCTAGATGCTAGATATGGTCTAGAATTGGGTAGGAAAGTTTGTTTGGACTGAGATTGTCAAATATTTTACATGTCTGTGATGAGAAAAAATTGACAAAAATAAAAATATGTCAATTCCAGAACCAAAGTTTCAAATAGAAGAAATGAAACCAAATGAAAAAAAAGAAATGGCACACAAAAAGAACCAACAAGAAACAAAAACAAAACGAAAAAAAAAAAAAGGAACATCCTTTATGGCCCCTGCTTTCTTGGCTAAACTCATTTCATATTTGATACAGGGATATTACCCTATTATTATTGCAAATTTCGTGGCTTAAGTCCTTTCTTTTTTTCGTTTTATCTCGACCATGTTTGTATGAAAAGTCATAGAATTTAATTTTTGTTTGTTTGGCTTTATGTACCCTTATTATAATGCACAACAAGATGTTGTTTTAAGTTGACTTAGTTTTATGTATTACTAGGTCTCATGGCATGAAAAAAGCTACATACGGGCCTCGTTTGAAAGGTAGTTGGTTTGATATCTGGACATTTGCATTTAGAATAAAATAATATATTAAAGTGTTTGAATGACTAGTTCTTTTTTGTTTGTTTTTTAATTATAATTCCATGCAAATCCTGTATTATGAAGCTCATTGAAATTCTTTGTTTTAAATATCAACGCACCTAAGGTTCAGCATCTAACTGGTTTTGTTTGCCTGAAAGAGTATAGTTCTGAACTGCTGAAAAATCTTGGAAACGAACATTAAGGTACTGAGACTTTTGTCTATTGTGTTTGAAATTTCTCTTAATACTAAAAGGTGCTAATTCTTCTCACATATTGATGATTTTCTCTAAAGTAATTAGTCAATACTAAAAATATTTTTCAATAGGACAACCAAAAAGATCTTGAGAATGCCACAGAGCAATTATCCGAGTACTTGGAGCGAGAGATTTCATCTGAGGTGCTACATGACATAAAACAGAAAGTTCAGGATAAGTATAGGTATATCAATATCTCTATTTTTACAATATGTACAGCACACTGTGTTGTTTTTTGTGTATTGATGGGTTTAATTTATGAACTTCTGTAAGTAATTCTTCAAGAGGTTATAGGAGAGTTTTGGTATAGTCTAATAGTGCTTGCAAATAAGAACAGTATCAATAAAACGCCAAACGTCAAATCTCGTTGGTTTCTTAATTTTGGAATATCCTTATTTTTTGGGTTGTATTATGTGGTTGAGGGAGTACATGTATGAAAATAATATACCATCTATCAGGCTAAATTTTTGTTTTCAGTAGTCAAATTGTTATGCAATTATAGCATGGCTGGATATGCTCATATTTTTTTTTTCTTACTTCTAAGCGGATTTCACATTTTACTTCTCTTTAATTAAAGTTCTTTAAAATTAAATACTCGTATATGCATTCATTTTTCATTCAACAAATGTAAAGGAAGTTTTTGTGATAAAGAAATCTTTTATACTGCAAATGCTGTTTCACAATGTAATCCAAAATTATTGCTTTTCCCTCATTGACAAGGTACTGTGAAAGCAGAAGGAACGTCTTGCTGGATCATGTTCATGAAGGATATGAAAAAGATCAGTGGGAGTATCTTGAAATATGACTTTCTTCAAAGTAGTTTCCGCCTTGGAAGCGGCACAAGGTTTTTGTGATACTGTGATGATTGACATGAGCTTATCTAGATGGCTCTTCATCCGGAGAGAAGAGAAAACTACAATTTAACAAATTCTGGCTCAAGCAATTTTTGGAAAAGTGGTAGGATTAATAGTTGGTATTTGTTAGCTATATTGTAAAGTACCTAGATACTACATGAGGTTGCCTTGTAAAGAAATAATCTACTTGCCTTGGCATATATATGGTCCTGTAAAGCATTCCAAGGTTTACTTCTTTGGAATTCAGTTTGCCTGAGTGTATACATGTATGCATTTCACTGTTTCTTTTTTTAATCTCTGGTATTGTATGCCTTTTGTTTTGTAATGTTTGTGATTAGACTAAGTTATTTCACATGGTTTTAAAACTCTGCTAATAAAATTCCTATGTGTGTTTTGATACGTACACAGCAGAATAGAACATCTTTACTTGGACAATATTAGCCTGTCTTCCTATGTTCAATTGTTTTCTTATGGTTGCCACACAATATCTGAACTAAAATTCATACTCTTAATCGGGCAAATTCTGTACGGGAACCAGAATAAATCAATAGCAATTTTGCATCCGTATGACAAAAATTTGCAATCATTTCATATTTTTTCAAACTATCATTAGAGGGTAAATAGCACAGGAATAGGTGATTTTGGGCAAAACTTTGAATCAGGAACTTTTTGTTTTGAATCTGAAAATATGAGCATGGATAAAGAGACTTCCATGTTTTCATATTGAATGTGCTGGTTTGTTCTTAACATGTTGAATGGCGCTTTGTTATAACTTAAATGTATAGCAAATGACATTTGGCTCATTAGAATAAATAGGTAGAGAGTATTTACAACTTGTGGTAAAATTTTTAAAGTTTTTGTTGTTCATGCTTAAAGGAAAAAGGCCTTCATATGACAAGGGTGGATTAGTAAGGCTCTCCTGTAATAATATTACTTAATACAGACCTGCCTATTTGTACTGATTTGATCGATACATACCGATTTTTGTTGCCAATCTGAATTTCTCGATTTTCACAGGAATGTACCGATTTTTCAAACTGCAGATATTTATCGCCGCGATCGCCTATTTTTTAATTTCAATTATATCTGCCTCTTCTCTGCTCATGAAGAGAACCAAGATTAGCCAGTGTCCGCGACGACAGATAGCTCATGACCCGCACCTGTTACGTTTTAGCCTGGTCCATATTGACGACATATTTTGTTATCTGTAGGCCTATGGTCATGTGCTCTTGATTAAAGCCTATACTCTTAGATCTAAATTTTTAAGATCTTTAAAAAAGTGACCTTCTGGGCAACACCACTGTTTTTCGCCAAAAGGTACATGAATTTGATGTACGGCTACGATTTCCCTCTCAATGGCGCAACGGAAACTACAGAAGAATAAAGTTTCCAGTGCTTTGTGCGTGGGTGAAAATGTATGAACGATTTATTTATTTTATCAATAGGCGATGTTCTTAATTTTTTTTCTATACCTGTTATACAATGTTATCGAGATTGTGTCAACAACTTCAGCAATACCGATCAGTCCTAACTCGTTGTTTTCTCTTGCGTTCATTCACCCGAATAATAACGATCTGTCTATCTTGACTTTCAGTCATTGACACTAGCAGTCATTTCCAAACAAGTATTGATTCTGATTTTCGTTAACGTGAGCTCAATATGCATTTACTAACAAGTAACGTAGATCTAGTTAATCGTTTAATTGTTTATCTTCACATCCAGCCCTTGAGCTTTGTTGTCACTTACAACTCAATGAGTCCTCGGCACCTGATGCTATTTCTAACTAATCTTCTGATTGTTCTTATAGTTCATTAGCCTGATTTTTCTTTATCAAACTTGATGTGGTAGTTAGTGTCTATGGTCTAACATTCTTTTGCGAATCATAGGCCCTTATGCTTTTGGAAGCAAGAAAATTAATGTAGATCTTATTCAGACTAGCATCTTAATCTTGATGTAGAAATCTGGTTCTAAATTTTCTGCCTTTGAGAAGCTACACTGTATTCGAACGAACAGCATATTTGAGACGGAAGTCTGGATCAAACTAGATCGAATCTAGATTTATATTTTACCAGTGCGCCAATGTGCGTGTTTTAGATAATGGGTACCAAGGATAATCCTACACGGCGACAGGATTACAAAGCGTGCCTGCCGGCACTTGGTCGATCACTGTATACACAAGGCTGAGTCTACACACACCAAAGACAGCACAATTTATATAGTGTTTCTGTCCAAATTTTGCTATGCACAAGATAAATTATCGTGCTTCTTCTCAAAGAAATGACAAAAACAACTTCTTTTCTCTTCACTTTTGAGGCCTCTCTCTCTCTCTCTCTCTCTCTCTCTCTCTCTCTCTCTCTCTCTCTCTCTCTCTCTCTCTCTCTCTCTCTCATTCTTTCTCTTTCATTCTCTCTGTTTCCTAGACTCATCTCTCTTTCTCTCTCTCTCTCTTCCCCTATCTGCTTTCTTTTCTATTTTCTTTCAGTTTTTACTTCTTCATCTTCTCCCCTCTCTCCCCCCCCCCCTCTCTTTTTTTTTTTTTTTTTCATTTATCTCTTTCTTATTCTTTCCCCTCTCTCACCCCCTCTCTCTCTCTCTGTCTATTTGTCTGTCTGTCTCTCTGTCTTTCTGTCTCTCTCTCTCTCTCTCTCTCTCTCTCTCTCTCTCTCTCTCTCTCTCTCTCTCTCTCTCTCTCTCTCTCTCTCTCTCTCTCTCTATCTCTCTCTATCTCTATCTCTTTTTCTTTGTGTGTGTGTCTCTCTCATCTGTATGAAATTTAAGTGTTTTAGAAAATGAATGTTCAATATACAATTTATTTAATTTGCTGTATATTACACAGAGCCATTATTTTGTCTAAATGTTTTTGAGAAAAATGTGGGTAAGTATTTGAAATCTTGGTTAGAATTCTAAAGACCCATGGGGGCCACATAGTCACCGCCAAGGTATTGATATAATCGACAATTCCCTTTTTATGTATTATATTTTTTTTTTGTGTTCTTGTTTTTTTTTCTCTGTGTATAGCAATATTGAGGCAGAAACACTATGTATACATAGTGCGTATGGACAAACCCTGCGCATTTGTTCTGAGTACATGTATCATGATTAACACCGACCCAATTAATAAAGGAAAACTGTGTTTGTATCTAGTACCTATATTTCCTGAAAAATACCTATTTTTTTGTTCTTTTTTAAGTAGGCAGGCCTGCATAATACCAAACCATACCTTTGTCACACAGATTAAATCCCTCTGATGAGTGCATATGTATTTGTCCATCTGGCTAGATTTGTGCTTGATTTTTTTCAATATTGACAGTGCATTACCCTGTGAATTAATAGCACAACATTGATCTGTAGACATATGTTTAAAAATCTAGAAGAAAGAAAAGGCGAAGCAGTGGGAATTTTATTTTAATTGTTTAATAAACATTTTGAATTCTATGTTTATTAGTTTCTTTTAAGAATTCAAAAAATATTTCAAGCTCACATACTAGGCAACCTGTTTTGCTAAATATCTCAAACAAGAGACTCTTAAAATTCCGAGCTTTTCCCATATCACATATTGTCTTTTTCTCTACCAATACCCTCCAAAGATATCCATTACAAAGTGAACATTCGAGCTATGTAAAAACAGAGCTCCAAAACCTCAAACTTGGAACAAAATATAATAACATGTTTAAAAATGCTGTCCAATGGTTTTGATGATACTTTTTTTTTTTTTTAGTTTTCAGCTAAAACGGTTTTCCTTTTCTGTTGTTTTGCTATTCATAGATGACAAATGTATTTCCAAATGGCTGAGGATTGATTAACAAATATCTAAAATACAAAGATGGATGTACAGAAAAAAAGAAAATCATAATTATGTTTGACATGATGCTACCTTTATATTTGAGAATCCTGTAAGCATCTTTTAATTAACCTCTACTTTTCCTCCCACATGTCATGATTTTAACAAAAACAGAAACAAAGACTAACATTTTCCCATATTCCTTGAAAAAGTTATAGTTCTAATTGTTCTAGAAAAACACCATTTATCATATATGAAGGAAAGGAAACGTTTTTTTAAAGTTATACTCTTTCAAATGAAAACTTACTTGGTTTTAGGTATTGCTTATCAGTTCTCTCTTTGGTTGCCCTAATACAGACGCACATATCCTGAGATTCCCATTTCTAATGATTGAGTCTATGCCCTCCTTTTCAATGCTCTGATCTGCCTTACCTCTGCTTAAGGCTAAAAATTATACATTGAAACCCCCCCAAACAAACACACCCGAAGCTTAAGTTAAGTTCAGAGATATTTGATGGGCTTAACAAGCAATATACCCCATTCTTTTCTGGGCTTCCCTGTCTTTGATGTTTTTCACACTAGACTATTCCTACTTTTCACCCACACAATGCTTAAAAATATTGTATGTATGCCTGTTCTGTTTGCGATTTTTTGTGTGTGGCTTGAACAAAGCTTTTTATCTTGTATGGTTTACTGTGTAGTGCAGGAAAATTAGCAGCAGCTCAAGGATGACGAATCCAAAATACATGGTTTTAAGTGGAAAAAATGATTTAGTCAATACAGACTTAGCCCATCTGAATAATTATGTCAAGACTCCTCAAATATGTTTTTTTTTTTTTAATATTTAAGACACATGTTTTCAAAATCAAAATAAGTTAATCTTTTATATAAAAAGTATGTAGAATACAATGTAGAAATGAGCCATGGCAACCCTGAGCTTAATTTTCCCAACCCTCCAAGTTTTCAAGCCTTATAATACTGTAAGGGAGGGAAATCAAAGTGAATGTCATTTTCTTGCTTTGCATCCAATGACAGGCAATAGTAAATTTAGGTTTAGACTTTTTTGTGAGACAACTTTGCACTCTGAGATAATTATGTGTACATAAATATATAAAGGAATGTTTGAGGGAGGTAAAGTAACAGTACCAACTACATTTTACCAGCTTTCAAAATTGCTCCAGTATATTGGAAAATTGTAAATTATTTTTTCCCCCCATATTATTTGACATACTGAGGAATGATACTATGACCTAGATCACCTTTCATTTTATTAATAAAATTCAGGTGAAAGCAACATCATAACAATGTTTGCATTTAGAAATATCACCATATGAAAATTGAAACAAAAACAAACAACAAAAAACCAGATTATCAGATTACATTACTACCAATGTAAGTTGAGTCTTTGGAAGTCATCTGAATGCCTTTACATAAGTTTTTCTTGTTCCATAAATATGTTAGGGGCATAAGCTCTTGACTACAAAAAAAAGTTAGTGCACATCAATATATGCATATTGTATGTGATCTAAGAGTCCAAATGTTTTTGTAATTATGTTTTCCACACAATGAATGTATGTTACAATGCATATGATATAGAGAAATTTATATAAAAGCATCCTTCCAAAATAGTATGGGATGATGATGATTTTACCATGCCATGTTAAATTACACTTACATTTTGGACTAACATACACTACAGTTCAACACAATTTTACTTTTTTTTTTTATTCAAAGGTAGTTGGGGGAAAAGAAAGTTTTATGTGAATTAGTTTGAGAATTTTGCACAAAAAGTAACACTTTGATAGATGAAAGAAATGAATAAAAAAACATCTTTTTTGCTGTAAAGCTTGCTGAGGATGATAGGAATTTATCACTATTTTACCACGTTGGCCCATCCCAAATTGATATCCATTATTGAACTACGTGGATATACATAGTGGTTGAACTGGTGATAAATACCTTTTGTAAGATTACTCATTTGCATTTTGAAATGTAGGACAATAATGAATCTAGTGAATTGGAGGTAATTAATCAATCTATAATTTAGTTAATGAATTCTGTTTTATTATTTTTGCTAAACATTAGACTTTGTGTGTTTGAAGCTCTATAAAAATTGCATTTAATTAAGTAATGTCGTGGATTGTATCAATTGAGAATATCATTTGATATCAAGTATTTTTTTATATTAAGTTGGTTATTTGATAATAGTGATGGCTTAAATACTATTTCAAAGGAATTTACATTTGTAACAAATATATTTTTTACCAATTTTAGATCCATTGATTCTCTTCAATATGGTTTACCAGTGAAACTGTGACATTCACAACACTGAATAAAATATTTAAAAAATCATATATTTTACCCAGCATAATTTGCAAGTTTGATCTGCTTTCATTTTCTCATTAAACTGTTGGTAAAAAACATAAAATATATCCTTTGAGTGTGTTTTTTAAAACTAGGTTTTTATCCTGTCCAGTAAAATCAGTTCATTTGAGATTGGTTCGAGTTAAAACTGTTGCATGTATTTTCTGCTCCAGTTTGCTATTTGTTTATTTTTACTTGCTTTCTTTGTATTTAAAAGTTATTTCACATATTTGTGGTATCAACCGTTAAGGTTTTTATTACTCTTTTCTTTTGTAAGTTTATGTTCCAGTAAAATTTGAATAACTTAAATTTAAAAACAGCACCGCAATGTAACCTTAGACTAACCATATGAGTGAGCTACCAGCAAAAAATTATCACACCTTTCTTTTAACATCTCAAGGAGCTTCACACGAAAAGAGAATAGTTTGAATCAGGTTATGCATATTAAAAACTTCTGTGCTACATTAATAATATCAAGTAGAACATCAGCAACTGTAAAAACCACTCCATATAATTTTATCAAAATGTATCTTTCCAGATGAAACAGCTTATCAGCATAGCTCGAGCTGAATGTGAAGACAAGAAGAAAAAATAAACACATCTTAGATATCTTAGTTTCTAAATTTATTCAGGGATGTGGAAGATGTGCATTAAAGAGCAAAACTACAGTCTCCCTTTATTTAAGCATAGATCTAAATAATAATTTATAGCTGATTATGGGATAATCATGCTGCATGGTTTAAGGATGTATCTAGGCAATCTGGATGCCAGATGATAATTGGCTATTGCTCATGAACACATCTCACTTTGTATTTGAATACCAATTGTTCAACTACTACACAACCTTTATAAGAGATTCACGATTCACCCCACTCTTTTTTGATTTCCCGTGGGTAAGCTTTGCGTTTTTGTATTTCCAACATATCTCCTTTTAGAGAAAAGATCTAGATAGTGTTGTGTAGATGTAGCTTAGATTTGAAGAAAGTGTCATAAGCCGACATCAGAAACATTTTCCCATCACCTCCCATGCAGGGGGGCGCGGTGGTTCTGGGGTAGAACATCAGCTTCTGACGCAAAAGGCCCAAGTTCGCGCTCTGGCGATTGCGCTCCCTACTGGTTGGGTCGGTGTCAGTATGTGATCGGCTTAGACAGGAGTCATGGCATCCCCGACCTGTATTGTGTGTGGCAGCACATACAATTGTCAGACGTTAGTCTTGGGGCCCGTCCACAGTATAGCCTATATAGTGCTGATGTTGGACGTTAAACCAACTCAACAACAACAACCTCCCATGCAGGGTTGTTACGCTCTCCTGAAAATAATAAATATCAAAGCTTTTACCTTTTCAATTTTAAAAAAATTCTACATAAAATCGGCCTAAATTCATGCGATGTGAAAAGGTTAAGGCCTTCGTTGCATTGTGAAGAAGTGTCAAGTTACCCTTGAAATGAAGAGCGCAAAAGGTTTATGCTTTATGTTTTTATTCAATCAAGAAATCGATTTTCCAAGCTTCATGTGTTAATCCCAATGATTCAAATCACATTCGTGTGTAGAAACATTCAGCAAATTTTGTGCACTAGAAATGGAACCCTAGAAGGACTTTCCCTATTTTTTTCTTTCTTCGCAGTTCTCTTTTCTTCATCGCATGAAATACAAAAGTAACCTATGTATCAGCGTGTTTGGCCCAGGTTTATACTGGGAAGTTGGATATTTCCTCAAATGGTTTATATGCAAGTTGTATTATCACAAAAAAATTATATCATTGCTATATAGGTTACATTAAAATCAATGTTATTAACCTGCATTTAATGGTTACTAGAATATTCCACATTAATGTCTAGGATTTAATCAGTATGCCCAAAATTTTGCCTTTCTTGGTGTATACCCCTAATATTATTCAAGTGTTGTAAGAAATCTTTATGGCTCTTTTTATCCTGCAAATAACATGTCCACATTTTAATTTGTCTTTTGTAGAATTCAGTTTACATTTTAAGTTTTCTATGGTTTGTAGTATTTATAGTATAAACTGGGCACTGTTGCTCTGTGGAATGAAAAAAAATTATGTTCTGTAGGCACTTGCATGACATCTGTGTACTGTGTACCATTGTCTTTGCCTTTTGCTCTGCCATGCCCAGAAGGACAAGTGTAAAATCTTTGTATGTTTTAACAAATCATGCATCTTTAGTTTTGAAGTAAGTTGTGTGTGTTTAGAAGCAAAGCTGCTTATGCACAGACACTGTAACTAGTGTCTCCAAGTTCAACGCAGCCCGTTGTTTCAAGGACATTTCTTTGAGTCTTTTTTGGATTTGTACATAATATGATGTGATACGTAAAATAATAAATTCCCATGAGGTTTTCACAATTTTTCTGTGAATATATTGTTCCCCCTCGACTTTTCATCCTTATCACATCCTACGTTTTTTGTCTTCAGATTTACCACATCAGTTGTTCAAACTTTCTCTGTTATTGGCAGCTTACAGTTAACAACAGAGTATCATATAATTTTTTTATATGGAAAGGGACACTTGCAATCACTTTTTAAAATAAGAAAGCACGAAAAAATACCATTTTTATCAAAATCTGTCTGATTTATTTTACACCTCTCCAACCTATACCATTTTAAGTTGGACCATTTCTTTCACCTACAGTGAAACACTGATATAAAGAATATCATGATGATAGAAACGTCTGTTTAAAGAATTGGTCATGTTTATAAAGATAGTTTCTTTTATGAACAGTTCTATATTTTCAGGAACACAAACCCGTACATCCATGTGTATTCTCATAGGCAAAGAAATGTGTTCTTTGTCAGTCATACGTTTCTTTGTGACTTAGTGTGCTCTACTTTTATAGCGGTTAAATTACACCCTATGATTCGTCTATGAAAGGTTTAAAGAAAACATAGACAAGCATCAAGGGAAAAGATAAAATGATTAATCGAGTTTCCTAATATTAAAATAATGGGGAAAGAAGGGGAGATATTGTTAAAAACCAAAATGGTATGTCCTTTGCTCGTTTATTTCCCTTCCTCTAGATTATACCCACACTCAGTGTCTACGCAAATAGTTGTTTTTTTTTCCTACTTGCTAAAATTAAAATTGAAAGCTAGCACATTCAGTCTTCATAAATAGCACTACTGTGATTGAATTGAGCGTGCAGTTTAAAAAATAAAGGTCTCGCCGTCGCTGTCTCTACCCATCTGTTTGTGTATGTCTCTCTGTCTCTCCGTCTCTGTGCGTCCAGCTCTGTTTGTGGAGGTGGGTAAATTAAACCAGTCCTATCCCTCACTTGCCGGGAAGCCAAGTTTAAGTTATGCAAAGTAAGATACTCTGTAAAACAAACCAAGTTAACATAATCTTTGCAATTGTTGCCCTTTAACTGTGAGTAATTTGAAATCACCGCGCATTTCTTAATGTGGGATTATTTTTTTTATTTTTCATTTGCAGGCGCATTTTGATCCTCAAAAGTTAAATGAGATTCTAGTTACTGAAACTTGCAAAACCTCTCTACAATATAAAACTTTTTAAGCGCAGTAATATTTACTACCGGTGTTAGCTCCAAATAAAATAGAACCTACGAAAGCACACGTGAAAAGCTGAAAACTAATAAGCAGCTCTTTCAAATCATAAGAAAAAAATATCTACCTCACACAATTAAAAATTGTACACCGTATTGCAAGAAAAAGTGGAAGGATCAAAGATATGAAGGAAGATCACCTCCACCTCACATAAACAATAAAACAGTAACAAAACCAAAAAAAATGCACAGCATCAGTCTCTCTACAGAGGACAGAGAAGGATAGCGTAAATTTATTCGGACGTCAACGTTGTCAGCTATGGGCGACATTGATTTATAACAGGTATAGAAACGACTGAGTAACATAGATCCTTCAATGAGCGCCAGATAGCTCAATCGGCGGTTGATTGGTTGGTTGGTTGGGTTGGTTTAACGTCCAACAGCAGCACTATATAGGCTATATTGTGGACGGGCCCCAAGACGGACGTCAGACAATTTTATGTGCTGTCACACACGAGACAGGGTGGGGATACCATGACACCGACCCAACCAGTATCAATCGGCGGTGTTCTGGACTGAATTGTGGTCCGAATCCAGCCGGTGTCCCCGCCCCCGTACTGTCTTATGTTCTTCAGAAAGCCAAGAGGAGATAAACCCTTACCACAAAATATTCACTATTGAAAATAATGGCATTGCAACTGACCCCCATTGCCCAACAAGAGACGTAACACCCGCTTTCCGTGACGCTCGAAACTTATCACCTCAACCCTTTTTTTTCCCTTTTACAAAATATCTACGCCCACAGTCTGAAATCAAATCCCAACTTGTCACTCAAGCGTCTCTGTTCTGTGGCAGGGAGACCAGCTCACGAGCACTGGAAACTGGGTGGAAAGCAAACACAACCTAATTATCGGCCGCTCTTCTCTCAACCCAGATTATGAGTATCAACACCCAAAAGGCGCTCTCAGAGCCTATGCGAAGGCTTGATTAGATTAAGTCAGTTGAGAATAAGCGTCCGTGTAATACAGGGTCATTAAAGTTGTATGAACTTCGGCCACCTCCCCTGAACGTTCTCCCGGCGTCGTGGTGAGTGTGAGTCGCGTGCGACGGAGAGCTGGTCACATAGCAAGCGCTGGAAATGGGTGGATAGCGTTTAACTTAATTTTCTGCTTTTACCCCTCAGCTACCTCTTCCCTTTCCTGCCCCCTTTTCATAAACACACACCTCTCAACTATTCATGGCTTAAAATTTCACGTCTGCATTTTTATATTAATTTGCACAATTTTTAAAAATACTGGCAGTATTGGATCACACTCGTTTACCCCTAGAATTATGTTTCTCTTGTTAATATTACGTTCCCGCACCAGCGTGTGTGTGTATAACGGGTATTGCAAATTATATTGCAGACCATCGCAGTTTTTAAATAAACAACTGTAACCAGTGTAAGTAATTTTTCTCAGGTCAGTCTAGCTTTCTTACATAATCATTCTTTTATTCCGACTTCCGGCTCCAGCACTGGTACATTACATTGTATTTCATTTCACATGTCATCTTTCGGCATAATCCAAATGTATCATGTTGTTTCTATAATAATAATAATAATAATAATAATAATAATAATAATAATAATAATAATAATAATAGTAATAATAATAATAACAATAATAATAA